>JAHBCN010018837.1:0-16661 GCA_019359885.1 Listronotus oregonensis
AAACCTCTGATTTCCCCCAAATTCCCGAATACTTAAATTGCCTAATTCGCAGATGATGCTCTTCTATATGCGCATTCATTTGCGGCAAACGCTGCTAAACAACAACTCCAGACTCACCTTCACTATCTCGCGACCTTGGTACGAGAAGTGGAAGATTAGTATGAACATGATTATAAGTAAAAAGCACACCAACAACAATAAAATTAACATTTCCATTATAATAAACGAGACATACATACAACCACAATAAACACTTAAATACCTCGGCGTCACTTTGACGACCGACTATCATTCCAGCAACATATTACCCAGTTATTGCATAAATCTCTATGCTTTACTTTCCCCAAAATCCTGCTTGTTACCCCGTAATAAACTGACTATATAAAGACAAATTATTCGACCAACAATAACATATGCTGCACCAGTCTGGTGCAGCATATCAAACACTCAGATCTCAAGACTACAGAGATACCAAAATAAAGTTTTACGCTGCGTAACGTCCTTTAGGCGTTACACAAGGATAGATGGACTACACGACCTGACAGACATGCCAAGAATTGATGAATATGTCTATTCTGTGGCAGACAAATTTTATAAAACACAGCCGCCAAAATCTATCCACGAGACCTGACGCGGCTCAGACACGACACATAACACACAAACCACTTACGAAAGACTACCATTTTATTACGGAGATGATGAGTAATCCTTATTATTTCCACAGGGCTCCAACCCCATAAACCAATCTTTACCGAAAATCCCAGACAAATACTAAGTACTCAAAATATAATTAGTTACATTTGAAGCACGAAACAATACACAAACAAGTCATACATCTACGTAACAGGAATAAAAGAGAAATGAATGAAGGAGTGAATAGAATCAACGAGAGAGTAAATATTAAGCACAATATGGAGGACAAATGCCAAAGTACCAGACAAAACAGACAGACCGAGTGATGTTTCATGCTATTTGTACCTGATGCTACACCGTACCTAATGTAAATCAAACTGGTTTTTTTGTTACTTTTTCCAGTAAAACATTTAAACCACAATATGGAAAATAGCAGCTCAAAACAAAAATAATTCTTTTCGCTAAACTTTTAGTAGAACTAACAAGTGTCTAGCAGTGTTTGAAAGATCACTGATCGGAAAACGCTATTCCAATAGTAACCAATACTTTATACCTACCCCGGGCCACCACCAGTCCCAACCCTCCCGGTTGCTTTTCATTCGCAAAGCCTGAAAAGGCAATCACGAATGTACATATGTAATTAATCGCTTGTACATATTTATATTATAAATATAGTATATAGTAGATTGTAAAGTAGACTAAGAAGTATTTTGTTTATATGTACGAACAAATAAAGCTCTTTGAAAGTAAGTAAATACGTAAGTCATTAAAACTATCATAAATCCGTTAATTTTGCTCCCATTGACCTTTTATACAATTTTCTTGAGATGTTACTTTACCCCCCCCCTTAAAAGTATTAATTTAAAATTCCCTAATATTATTTTTTACTACTTAATGCACCGTTTAATTTATAATAAATGGCTAATTTTATTTTGCTTATCTTTAATGCACCTCTGTGCCATTCGCGGAACTTGCGGCAGAAATTATTACGCATTCCTGCAACTGGCAAATGAACCACAGCCGTCCTTCCTCGACATTAGCAGGGCGAGGTAGACTGCTTGTCTTTGCCTTGCCGGTAATGGCAGGAATCTAAAAAAACCGGCAGATCCAAGCGGTAAATTGCGTATATATACCTAATAAACAGTACGTACATTAATGCAGGAATAACATTCGTTTATGTCTCTTATCTGTACCGCTAGGTAAGTGGACTCAGGATTTTAACTAGTATACTGATATATTGATATAATTATGTTATACTCATGCGCACCAAGCTAATATAATATGCAGATGTTAAGCCGTTAAGCAACATAACCTGGAAAGGTCGAAAATTTATAAACTGAAAAACTTTTTTTGTGTTCTTTAAATTATGTAAGGTGTAGATATATTTTTTTATTAATCTTGTACAGTTCACAAAAGCTGATGCCTAAGTACTAACGTACCGTGGGTGTCTTATGTGTGGTGAAATGAAGTTTGTTCACACGAATTAAATATTTGGAGATTGGGAGGAGAATGAAAAACTTCTGCGGGCAGCAGGTTCCATAGTCTTGACATTCCAGGGATGAAGGAACGAAGAAAGTGGGATGTTCGGGGCCTCTCTAACTGAACTGTAAAAGGATGCATAAAAGTTGCACCACGTGTTGCTCTGTTGGGAGCTGCCAGAAAAGAAATTATACATATGTGTTTCGACGCATTAAACTGAAAAAGATTTTTGGCACCCCAATCCAAGATAAGTTTGAGGTCTTGTGAAAGAGATATCTGCATTGACCTGCCCTCGTTTTCCAAATTAGAATTACATGGTGGCTGAATACTAGAGTGGAGGGTACTATCGTCAGCAAAACTATGAATGGGATTAATTGTGGAAGTAAGAAGATCGTTAATGTGTAGAAGAAACCGCGTGGGTGCTAGCACTGAGCCCTGGGGCACCCCAGCATTAATTTGGTAGAAGCTGGAAGAGTGACCATCTACAGTAACTGATATACGTCGATTAGAAAGGAAACTGGTAAGCCAAGAGCAAAGCTTAGGTGGAAGACCGTCAGAAGAAAGTTTGTTAAGAAGCCCATCAGGCCAGACCTGATCGAAAGCTTTAGATATGTCAAGAGCGACGATCTGGGATTCACCAAGAAACTCAAGGGACTTGTTCCAGTTGTGTGAGACAAAGGAAAGAAGATCAGCTGTGGATCTACTGTGACGGAATCCATACTGTCTAGCATGTAAAACCTTATGTTCTTCCAGATACTTTAAGATTTGGGAATTAATGAATTTTTCCATTACTTTGCAAACAACAGCAAGAAGCGATATAGGTCTATAGTTAGAAGGAAGAGTTTTGGATTCTTTTTTGGGAACAGGTTGCAAACGTGCAGCTTTCCAACTCTCCGGGAAAATTCCCGTGTCGTAAGAGATTTGAAAGAGGCGACTTAGGATGGGTGCAAGCTCAGGAGCACATTTTTTTAAGACGATTGCTGGTATGCCATCCCGCCCAGGCGATTTTTAGTATTAAGAGAAGAAAGAATACGCTTGATCTGTTTGACTTTAAAAATTATATCGGACATTTTATGAGAAACAGGGATAACTGTTGGAAGAGGAAGATTAATAGGAGAATTAAGCGTAGAATTGGCAGCAAATTGTTTGGCGAATAGTTCGGTTTCTCCTTTGGAGGTAGAGACAATTCCATCTTCAGAGCAAGCAAGAGAGAACTTTATCTTTTATTCGATTGTTAATGGTCTGGGGTCTCAATGCCTAGTTGAATGGTTTCGGTAATTTGTTCACATATTTCGGAAGAATCGTGAGTGGAAAAGCAGGTAGGATCCTGGTGGGGTAGCTGGCAAAGAAATCTCTCAGACCATCCCAGTCGACCGAGTTGTAGTGTCAGACGGTTCATGGAGGCATGCGTTCAGTTGCCTCAAAATGTGTGGAGTATGATACGATGACCAAACCATGGTCAGAGCGACCAAGGGGAGCTGTTACTGATGCTTGATAGAGTTCGGGGGTGGAAGTAAGAAAGAGATCTAGGGGGTTAGATAGATAAAAGAAAGTTCTTGTTCTCTTTGTAACAGTTGTTTTTTTAGGTCTTTATTCATGAACAAATGAATTAATAATAGAAAAGATCCAATTGAAAAAAGTCGCTACACAGAAGAACGAAACGAGACAGGTACATTAGTTTTTTTATTTAAAAAGGGAAAACCATCACTAATCGATTCTGGTTTCATATGCTAAGTGCAATAGAATTAGTTTAACAAATATATCTAGAAGTTTATGTATAGGAAAGAACCAAAAACTAAGGATAAAATAAGTGTGTAAAAGTGGCTTACTTTTATCATTCTTATAAGTAGGTTTTCTTTGTTTGTATTTCTTGTAGAATGTGGCTTTAGATAACTTATAAAATTATAAATTGTAATTCACTTGTGTTTTATTTCACATCAAAATAAACGTACTTTCTCATGTATTCCAAGATTCGAATTAGGGACACTTTTACCTATCTGCCAACCGGTTTTTTTTTATTCTATTTTTGGTCAGGGCTATGATTAATTCTTATTTTATTATTCTACATGATAGTACTAATATACCACTATTTTAAAAAAAAATAATTTCATAAACAAAGTCTTTGGAAATTTTTAAAATTTAAAATTTAAGAAATTATTTAAACTTTTATTTATAATATTAAAGAAAAATGTTTTAGTCGTATAGTAGCAGTGTCATGTAGAATAAAAAAGGAATTGACATTATACAGGAAGTATCAAAAAATTTTAAAATATGTTTTATAATTACTAATAGCCTTGACCATAATTTTATAGGCAACCCATTCGCAATACGTTTATTTAAATACTATATCCAATAAAAAAAAAGTTCTCATCGGTTGGCAGATTGGGTAAAGGTCTTCTCTAATTCGGCACCTGTACAAACAGAAACAAAAAAGGGCAACTAGAAATATAACGTACAGTGACGGAAATAAAATTTCGTACACTTAGGTTAACATTTTATGTCAATTTTGAATATTTTGGTAAACTTGGCTTTTTACCTTTTTCTCACCTTAATTAATATTCAATAAAATCCAAAATAAATATATAGTTTATTTTATTCAAATATTAAAGAAAAACACTGGCTTAACATTTCAAAGCGGCACCATTTTTTTCCACTAATAAGTTTAAACGTGTGGGCATTGATGCAATCAGCATTTGTGCATGGTGAACATTGTAGTTATTTCAGGTTTCTTCAATTTTATTCCACAAATCATCACTGTTTTGTGGATGGAAATCATTGTTCTTGTTAATTTCCTTTACGATATATCCCCAAACGTTTTCGATTGGATTGATATCAGGGCTTCTTGAGGGCCAAGGTAACAATGAAATGTTATTTTCCAGTAACCAGTCCGAAACCCTTCTTCGCTGTATGGACGGGGCAGTTGTCATGCTGGTATATAAAATTTTCTTGTTTAAATATATTGTTTACCGATGGCAACATAACATTTTGGAGTATGTGTATATAAGCTTGACTATTAAATCTTTCTCGAATACGGTGGCATAAGCCTAGCCCTCTGAAAGACATATACCCCCATACATTAACAGAAAATCTTCCACTTGTTTTAACATGTTGGGTATATCTTTCTTCGTACCGTGTATGTTGCGGCCTATACACTCTAATCTGCCCGCTATAATAAGATTGAAAATTCTTCTCATCGGTAAATACTACCCTTTCCCAAAAATCCATACCTTGCGGTAAATATTCCAGTGCAAACCCCATTCTTTGCTCTTTATTCATATGGGTCAAAAATGGCTTTTTAGCAGCTACACTGCTTCTCAATTCCGAATTTGTCCTAATAGGATTTCTTGCCGTTCTTACTGTCCCAGGAAAATTAGTTTGGTTGTGTGCTTCTACAGCTGTCTGAAATTGATTGTTTCGCAAAAAATCTATCAGATCATTATCTTGATTTTCGTTTGAAATTTTTCTTCTACCACTTCCAGCCCTTCTCTCCAATGATCTTGTATTTTCCCATTTAGTTCTGAGGCTTTGAATAGTGCTTCTTGGTTTCCCAACTTGCTGAGCTATTCTTCCCAGAGAAACACCTTCTTCGAATAGAGTAATTACTCTCGCTTTCTCTAGTTCATTCATTTTCCAAAATTAAAAAAGTAAAATAATATAATTTTGAAATGAGATAACAATTTGTCAAGTAAGGTATATTTCCAGGTGATCCAGGTACGCAAAAGTCAACATCACACTGGGAAAAATTAGGTGTACGAGATTTTAATTCCGTCACTGTACTTTAATAGATTAATTAGACATATTATTGGGCCCAGCTGTAGGGCGGTTTAAAAGCCGGTAAGATTTAGATTAGGGCTGTGATGGCAGAAATTTATGCGCCCGACCTGATCTCTAGGCCGGGATGAGCAACACCTGATATTTTTATTGCATAAATTTTAGTTAGAAATATTAAACATGTAAAACCCAATTATTATGTAAACCATCGATACAATTATGGCAATAGTGTTCGGAATAACTTTCAGATGTGTGAAGCTGGGTTTATAGTTTCAGTAACATAAGGTTTAAGACGTAAGATGAATAATCATGTAAGTGGTAACCTGTTAATTTATAGTGACTTACAACTTAAGCCGTAATAATTAGTAATTTCATTTCTTACGTTGCGGCTTAACGATTCAGTTGCTGATTATTTTTGCCACAATATTACTGTAGCTATATTTATATTTTATGCAAATACAAAATTAAAATAATATTTATTATCTAAAAAAAAATAAGAAAAATTTCTAAGGGACTTTAAATGGATGTGTCATTACTGCTTACTTCTTAACGACTACCGACTAAGTCTTACGGCTAACGTTACTGCAACTATGTATAGTATTTTTCAAGATATAAGAAAATGACTAAAAGTCTCGACTGCTTCTGAGTGCAGTAAAAACCCTCGAAATTAGCATAATATATAAGTATTCATGATGTCTTATTTCTCCAGGTTATATCTAAACGTATATGGTAAAGTGCGGACCTTAACTATTCTCACCTCTGTTGGCATGGCCATAAAGGATCACTTTCGAGGACTTTTATTGCAATCGAAGATAATCGATATGTCTAATCATTTTCTTATATCTTGAAAAATACTATACGCACCTTGAAGCGGCTCTTATACAGAATTAAATATTTTGATAAAATGACATCTGACATACAGTTTAAACCCGGAAAATTAGATCTATTTATTTCACTGTATAATTTTCTATGTTTCATTTAAAGATACTGCTTTAGAATATGACGGCATTATTTGTAATAACAGGTCGGTAAACCACTGGGCAATTAACAGTTATCCAACTCTTCAGTTGAAAACTTCTGAACAAAAACAGATTGTGTTCTTATTAACTCTAATAACAGCTAAGATGTTCGTATCTTATTTAATCAAAATAGCAACGCTATTAAATTGAGAACTTAAAGCGATTTTAAATTTGCAAGATGTATGTGTATTAAAGACATATTTTTAAGCTACCAATTATCTGGTCAAAATAGACATTCACTCTTGCATAAATTCCCAAGAAGCTGAAAATTTACATAAACATTAGGAATACCATAGTAATGAAATTGTAAAAAGTCCCCATTGATCCCATGTGTGCAAAAAACGTTATACAAGATCAAAGTTTGCGAAAATGAGTCTTTTGAATTTTTTGGCAAAACGGTTAGTTTTATATTAAAAATAGCTCAAACAAAAATTGTAGATCATGCAAAAATTTACGATCCCTGAGAAAAAGCGATTCTAAAATTTACTAACGTTTTATTACCTATACTATGCACACGTTTCCACGCCAAATATGAGGTAGTTTACTTGACGCGTTTTTTAACGTTGTTTCTCCAGTAGGCTTACTCCACGGTCTATTTTATTAAATCCTAGTAGAATAAAAAGTATTCTTATTCAATATCTATAATACCCATTATGTGAAGCGTATTATTACCGTCTAATATATTAACATTTATAGCAGCATTGTCTGCGACATATTGAATATACGTGCCACTTTCCAGTGGTAAGATATGGGGTGGAGAATGAAAAACTGTTGCTGTCTCGTACATCATAGTTTTAAGTGACGATTAAAATTGATGAGACTTTGAGAAAATTGCGATGAAAAAAACTCTGTATGAGACCAATTGTAGCTTGGACTTAAAAGACCGAGGGCGAACAGCAGTCATAATGCTATGACTAATGTTTATACGTACTAATTTTGAATGTTCTAAATTAAACCGTTAATTTTTAAAAATTATTTGTTTTAAAAAATAAGTCAGTGACTCTGGAATATGACTTTTTACATCTTTAAACATACGACCTGGTGGAGGGTAATGAGAATTATCGATGATTATCGGAGTATATTTCTGAATGATTGCTGCCGCAGCTTCTAGGATCTTAATTTATCATCTTTGATATTAGATTTTTTTTACTCCAAAATTAATTTAAAATATCTTGATGATTTCTATTAAAACATACAAATGATAATTGTCCCGGTTTTTTAGTGATAATGATTTTATCACCATAATTTAATTTTAATAGGAGTTTGACAGTTCTGTTATCTATACTTGAATTTTTTCCAACATTTTTTAATTCTTTCAATGTAAACTGACAGTCATTGCTATTTTTGATATACAGAAATTTCGGCGTAGAATTTGTAACGTTACTACACTTTCATTTAAAGAAAACCGGGACAATTAACATTTGTATGTTTTATTGACAATCATCATGATTTTTTAAATCAATCTTGGAGTAAAAAAGAATCTAATGGCAAAGAAGAGCCTCCCGCAGGTGGTGTGTTTGGAGATATGAATCCAGACTCACTGACTTATTGTCTGGAACAAATAATTTTAAAAAATAAACGGTTTAATTTAGAACATTTAAAATAAGTTTGTACAAACACTAGTCATTAATTTTTGTTTAAGGTAATTTTACAATAAAAATTACCGTTTTAAAGAAAATCGCCAAAAACACATTTTTTTTATCTTTGACCTCGAGTCAATTTTTGTCTACGTACCGGAACGATGGAGAATTTTAAAATCTTATTTTGAATTATGATTTAACTCACTTTTAGTTTGATGTAATTTTATGTTCCTTTACTCTTATTTTTTGGTCTAATTTGACCGGACTATAATTTTTAAAATGATTGTTAATTTTATTAATAATATAACGATTATTTTAATGATACAATATTTTTTTCAAGGTATGACTTGTGGGAATACGTTGCCATCTAACCACCAATAAAACATTATTATTACTGTTACTAATTACTAAATCAAAAATAAAAAAAGAATACTTATAATAAATACCTTTATTTTCAAAAAAAGAAAACAAAAGCGGCTGGCGGTCTTAATTAAAAAGGATTCCAACATTTGACCTACTATTAAGGATAACACTAAACGGTTGATTAGTTGAATGCATCTGTATAAATGTTTGTGACTTACCGACATTTTTTATATTGTGAGGTTTTTTTTATATTTTTAATGTTCACATAATCATACAAAAAAAGAGGAAACTTATTTTCCTTTATCCATATTGCCAAATTTAAAGAAAGTCTATTGTTTTCCAAAGCCTATATTATGTGGTATATACCTATTTAAACTAGTTAAACGAGTTGTATTTCTTCTAACCATGTGTTGAAGACACGTTATTTATAATGTTTTTGATTTTTTTTTAGTTTTATCTTTTCAAATAACTTTACGTTTAAAATATACTAGTAATAATTTTAAGCTTATTTGTACTACCAAAAACAAACTATTTAGCTTAACAGAAAAGTTTATAAAGTTATAAAATTACGGTTCTTAATCCCTTTAACTTAAGGCAAAAACGTATTAAATAAACAGAAAAAAAATTAAGCATACAAATATATGTATTTAGTAAATTATTGTAACTAATTACTATGTATAAAATTGTATGTATCTATCAACCTTTCTAAAATAATTGTGATTTTATACCTCTATGGATATATTTAACCAAACCCCGTAGATTATAGATTGAGCCCAAAGGACGGAAAGATAATAGATCAGCGTAAAGTTGGTTGCATAATAGTAGCTGGTATTTCTAAGACTAATGTATTTGAAAAGGAATTTAGGCGATTTTTTAAAGAAATAAAAATTGTTTTTAAAGTACTAGCCCTTTTTTGATTTTATAAGTTTGAGTGTAAATATAATTCATTGTCAAAAATTATTTTGCGAAATAATATTAAAAAAAAAAACGAATAACACTGGTTTTTACATAATATGTACTAAAAATTATAATTACATTATCAAAGGTCTTGAATATATTTGGATTTTTTGACATAAAGTTCAATAAAAAGCTGCTTTTACGCATGTGAAAAGCACTGTGCTTATGAATAAAATTACTTACCTTACTCTCACAGACTTTGTGGCAGACATATTTACAAACTGAAAAAGAAAAACAATATTTTAGGCATATATTTTAGCTAGTTAAACTAGTATAATTTAATGTTTTTAAAATTAACTATACAGGGTGTTTTAATAAAAACTTCCAGGCCACTTATTTCAAAAACTAAAAGTGACATTTAAATTCTGTAAACGCCAGTTTGATGATTGGCTTCCCAGCTGTGCAAAAAATGTGTTTGAATAAAACAAGATGTAGGTGGCGCCACTGTGCAAACAATTTTTTCGATGACAGAATTTTTTAAATATTGTGGGTCTTAAAGATAATTAGTTTTTGATTAAATTATGTCCCATATAAATTTTTGCTAAATCCAACATGGACGGAGATATTTGGGGTTAAGTTTTTTATGCATTAGAGATAACTGTCGCTACTGGTCCCAGGAAAATTCTAACTGGATGCGACGGACTAAATTTTAAACACGATTTGGGGTATATGTTTTGTGCAGTATTGTAAAGGGTTGCATAGTCATAAAAAACTAAAACCATGTTCAATTTTGATTTGTATGATAAACCATTTTTATTTAAGAAATAAGGAAATTGCAAATTCCGACACTGGCACTAATGCTAAGTGAACTGAAAAAAATTACTTCATGTTTCTAACTACGAGCGTTTTATGACTAAAATTATCACAACCAAAATTAAATTACCATCGTTTTTGACTGCCAAATGTCAAAAAACTGAACAAAATCAAGAGAGCAGAGGGTGCCATGAAAGAGGGGGAGGAACGGAAATGCATACAAGGATATTAAAAATATTGATAATTAAAATACTCGTTAAAAAAGCCAATCATAGAAGCTAAAAACTGGCGTTTACAGAATTTAAATGTCTCTTTTAGTTTTCGAAAAATCGGTTTGAGAGTTTTTATTGAAACACCCGCCTGTATAGTGAACAAAATAAAAATTTCTTTGAATATTTAGTTTAATTAAAATTTGTTTAGTACAAAAAATGTTTCAGCTTATACTATACACAATAGCAGATATTACCGAATCCAGATGCGAAAGTAAGCGTCGACGACGGAGTTCTAGCTGGGTTTATTGGCATGCCTACCAAGTAGTAAGCAGGCCCAGAATATGTAAATCTCTTGTCGCTTCTACGCATTTGGAGTCCATCTTAACTATAGTATGTATTCTTTGGTAGTGTAATCAACGCCGAATTAACAAACCTATTTGTAAATATGTTCTGTTTATCTCATCCAATTTTTGTATATCTTTTAATAAAGTGGGTTAAACTGTATGAACTTACACTGCTCAACAAAAATGAATGGAAAAAAGTCGGTATTTAGATTGCAAGAAAAATGTTCAGGTTACGTACTAATATATTTAATTAATATAAATATATATTAAAAAACCTGTATATTTACCAATGATAGAAGACGATATTTCAGCTGCAGTAAACGGCTATAGTCATTTCCGGTAAGTACATTTGAAGGTTGGGTTGCATTATATTTTCTTTTGTAAGGAGGTTGTTTTTATTCTGGTTTACAGATAAAAAGTAACGTAAATATACCGAGAGTCTCCAAAATTGTTATTTTATTAATTAAAACACATATTAGTCAAAAACCACTAACTTAAGTAAAAATACACTTCCATTTTACTTTTAAATAATCTTTAGCATTGGTTTTAATATAAAATGTCATATACATACATGGTGATTCGAAAAACATATGTCATTGCTTAATGGAAAATTATATTCTTTGGCTAAAAAAAAAGACAAAAATGTTATATAAATATAGCTCCAAAACGATTCCAATTTTAAGATACAAGGTGTGAAAAAAAATTAGAAATGATTTTTTTTTCTTTACTTTTGAATCGGGTTTTTCGATTTACATAAAACAGGATAGAATTGAGAAATTGACCGAAATACCATTTCTAATGAAAAACTTTTTTTTACCTTTATAAGCCGGTGGCGTAGCATCAGGCAATTTTATTAATCTTTTTACCATTATTTTGTCATAACTTTTTTAGTATTGATAATTTGTTACATAACAATTATTTTTTTGCATCGTTTTTCATTTACAAAGGTACTTCTGCTCCAACTTGTTTAACTTAGAGGTTTTCAAAATATTCTAATTTTAAACATGCGTGGTATGAAAAGGGTATGATTTAAAATTAAAAACAATTCTATTTTTTTCATAAAATCAATGAAATGAAGATTAAATGCATGTACTCGAGCAAGAGATGGACACTGAACATTTATTGTAAATAATACTAATAAAAAAATGTACAGAAAAAGTTAAATTTTAAATTTAACTTTTTCTGTACCACGCAAACTTAGAATTAAAATATCTTGAAAGCCGTTAAGTTTATTGACCTATTTTGGAAATACCTTTTTTATGTAGAACTATAAAGATAAGCAGGAAATAAGTACCATAAACCAAATTAAATAATGGTAAAAAATTAATAAAATTGCCCAAAGCTAGGCCACTGCTCCATATTAGTAACAAAAGTTTATCATTAGAAGCTGTATTTTCGTCAATGTTCTAACTGTAACAAGTTTTGTTTAAATCGAAACATTTGAAATATGTAAAAATAAAAGTAAAATTTTTCTTTTTGTTTTTCTTTTGCATCCTGTATTTTAAAAATTTAATATAACGTATTTTTTTTATTTCTGGGTTTTATTTCAACACTTGTATATATTTTTTTATCATTAGGACTGTCCAAGAAGGCATACAAAACCTTAGTACTAGATGCTGTTTTATTTACAAAGTGGAAACAAGGACATACTGCTTTTCACGGCACCTTATTTTCTAAAGAATTTAAAGAATAGGATATATATTTTTCTCAAGAGTATAATTTACTTGGGGTATAATTTTTATCGTATCATTTGCTAAATAAACATAAAACCATTATTTTATAATTTTTATTAACTATCTAAATAATTTAAAATATGGAAATTGAAAAAAAAATCCTGGAAATATACCGGGTGTTCTTTTTACAAAAAGTGTTTTTTAAAACGGGTCGCCCATAAAAATAATAGTTAGACACGAAAATGTTTTTGCCAAACTGTTCTAATCCTACCTACCATACTAGTTACTAAAACTTGGGGATTGAAATTTTCGGACATAACCTAAGGTCCTTAAATTAGTTTGCGTCCAAAAAAAAAAAATTAAATAGTCATAAGAACTTTTAAAAATGTCACATTCTGATCGTGATCGAAAAAAATATGCAAAACCTCTCCTCTTCCCATTCTATATTAAATCTCACAATACACCTAATATTTTGGAAGGTATGACTTGTTTAATAAATTCGTTGACACCCTGGACATAAAATTAATATTTTAGTATTTTTTTGGACGATCGTTAATCTGCCAAAAACAGAGCTGGTGCAGTATTTTGGCCAATGTTAGAAGAATTACCACCACAAAAAATAAATTTTAAAATTAGTTTATTAAAAAGCGCATTACAAGCCACGATTAGGGTCTTAGGTATGCCAAGATCAATGGTTAGGAATTTATCTTTGCACTTATTAGTTAAGGCACTTAACCTCGAAAATTTTTGCACCAAGTCGGATCGAATTGGAACCTTTTGCATTCGCTTCCTTAAATCATCTTAAAAAATGTATCTACTTTGTATCTTATTCAAACTCCAAATTGCATTAAAAAAATGCGTTTTTTCAAGTCATTTTAAGAAAATCATCAAATTCATCGTATACAAGACTCGATCCCGATTATTCAAATTGACCCACAACCGACCTAGAGCTCAGGATTGCTGATGAATGTCATCTCCGTGACTTTTTTCACACGGAAAAGGAGAGAAAGTCGGCCCCTGAAGGTTTTTTGGGCCGCTGATTTTAAACATGGCACCAGCAAACACCCCCGAACACCTGGTGCACCGGAACCTTGACGTGGACGTCATCCTAGAAAGTTTTCCTGACACGATCGCACAAACCGAAAATTATTTGGAAGGAGGGGGGTTGGGGCGCTGATTCTACCTGGAGATTACGTCCACGTCCAGGTACCGATGCACCAGGTGTTCGGGGATGTTCGCCGGTGCCATATTTAAATTCAGCAACCCAAAAAACCCCCGGGGCCGGGTTTTTCTTCTTTGCCGTGTGAATTTCGGAAGAAGCCACGGAGATGACGTTCAGCAATGCTGAACTCCAGGTCGGTTGTGGGTCAATTTAAAGATAATAATCGGGATCAGCGACCTCGAAAACCTTGGGAAACCTGGTTAGAGTCAATTTCGAGTCTTATTAACGAAGTTATTTGATGATTTTCTTAAAGTGACTTAAAAAAAGTTTAAATGCATTTTTGCCTGTACAAATGCAATTTTAAGTTTGTATAAGATACAAAGTAGATACATTTTTTTCCAATGATTTTAGAAAGCAAATGCAAAAATACCAATTCGATCTTCGTCTTAGTGCAAAAATTTCCGAGATTTTGCCTGATTTAGTGCTTCATTGCCTCGACAATATATAAACAAGTTGTTACCAACGTTAATCTAACGCAATTTATTTGTCAATTGCGTAACCATATTTTTTGTCATTTATTTTTACTAATGTTATTCTTAAAAATTAAAATAGGTTAATAATAGAATTTTTTTTATTTATCTGTTATCAGTATTTAAATCATAAAAAACGTAAAAAACAAAAGATAAATCTACTTCTGTAAACAACTCCTTTCCGCACGATTTGTTCGTCGCAACACCACATGTTGACGTTTTAGATATTAACAGGCCATATGTCTTATTTCTCGGTTAATAAGCATGATCGTGTGCATGTAATCCATTAGAATATAATGCTTTAAGACAGTTAATTATGTTTAACGGTTAACGACATGAACACCAGCGTTTATTTTTATCTAGAACTTCATCGATCTAAGATTTCTTGTCTTTACGTAAACCGATCGGAATTGCGGTTTCGCAGGAAAAATTTTCCTAGTTTCCATACTATGGTCATAGTAAGAAAATTAACGGTACATGCACTTCACTAGCGGGCACGATTATTTTTTTTAACTATAGATATCCGTGATGTTGCCGACTAAAGTTGCATTTTTTCCTAGTTAGATGCAAACAGGGTCATTATTACCATAATGCAAATTTAAATCAAACAATTTTTATATTTTGCGCCTTAATAAGCTCCTGTTGTTGACGTGGCGACAGTCACTTTTTTTAAGAGTAGTTAACGAAGTGAATAACTGAAACGTGCCAAAAATTAAATTTTTAACACTATCTAGAAGCTTTAAAAATGTTACTTTAAAGCACTTGTGCCTTAAAGTAGGTAACATTTTACAGCACTAGTGTGAAATGTCAAACTTTGAAAGGTAACGTCAACGTTTATTTATTTACTAACATTTATATTAATTGTACAATTAAAACGACTTGAAAAACAAATTTCTTCCACAGTTCTAGCATTCTCTGAAGTTGAGGTGGATTGAACAGAAATACTTTCCAAATCTTCGTTTTTTCCTCAACACTCATTGTATAGGCAATATTATATTGTATACGAGATTTCCTGGGCGGTAAATCCAGCGATGCTCTACTGGCCGCTTCATCTATCTCTTTGAATGAATCGATACAACCAATCGTCGGCTTAATTCGCAAAATGCGTAACTCCGAAACGTTAAAAAGTTTTCTGTATAGAAATAAAAACATTAAAAAAAATTGATTCTTGTTTGTAGTTACCACCAAAAGTAATCTAGATCATTAGAGTATACTTTGAATTTTGATATAAAGAATTATTTTAAACAAAAATAAGGAGTTAGACATTTTTCTTAATAAAGTTGGGTCAATGAATTGGAGATACGCATTTTTTAAAGGAGTAATGAAACTAATGTCAATATTAGGAAAACGCTTTATTGAAATATAAAAAGTGTAATTCTAATTATAATCAGCAAATCAACAAATTATTGTTAATAGAGGTAAGGCAGTACGTAAAATAAAAGAAAAAAAAATATCTAGTTTTAATGGGGTAGCTTATCATAAAAATCGTGATAATCACGTTCCATGGATAGTTTTAATTGCTGAAGATGCTCAAACTTTTCAGCTTTTATTTTAAGCCGAGTTTTATGTAGTTGGGGAAGGTCACTAGAATTGATTGGTACAATATTACTGATATTTAGCCGTATCGGTAAGGTTTGCCAATCTTCGGTATGATGTAGCTTAAAAAAATACCTTCTTTGGAGTATTTCAATGCTTTAAGATCATTCACCGTGGGTGCACCGGCAACAGCTTTTCCTGGTCTTATTGATTTAATAAACTGTAAGTGATCGTATTTTTGGAAGAAATCGTGCATTAGATATTCTACATTATAGGGACTTTTATGACAAGCGGTTTTACAGATGATGGAATGTTAATTTTTTTTATTTCGAATGTACACTGTCGACTTCCATCTGCGTGTTTCCTTTTTGTAAAAATTTTTGGATTACAGTTAAACCCGTTTCTAAGGCAAAGTTTAATAAACCATTTGATAGAGTACAGTTTCGATTTTGGTATCCGCAACCATCACTCCATAATATAATTTGGTTTTTTTCGGTGCTTCTTTCCTTTAAATTATGTATCTCTACATGTTGCTTTAAGAAATAAACAATAATACTGGTAAACTCGTTACTTGTCAGCCCACCTTCAGACTCATTCCATAAGTAACAGAAGCCTTTTTGGCTTTTAATGTCATAAACTGTGAAAATAT
>JAHBCN010018838.1:0-16535 GCA_019359885.1 Listronotus oregonensis
CGCAATGATGAGGCTCGAATTTCGAACACCCTGTACATACCTACAACATTTATAAATTTAACTATTTTTTGTCTTTTGCTTTATTGTCAGAAAAAAATTAAAGCTATTTCTGTGCATGTCCCTTTCTACAACTAGTATTAAACCCTTTAAAAAAATTAGTTGCCAATATTTACTACAGGCCTCAACTCGGTCCTCAAATTATTTGAGTTATCAAGTTAATGACCAATAACTTGATTTTTTTTTCATAAATTGGCAGTAATAAGATCCATATAATATTTGTTAAAATATCTAAAACTTAACCCCCTGTATCCTGTATCTCGAAAATTAATCCTCTTACTTATTCGCATACTTTACAAAATATACTGCTACAAAAACCTGGGACACCCACAAAACAAAACAAATGGCATCTCATAAATCATTTATTATTTTGTAGATAACATTCAGAGTAATAATTACAATGGAATTTGACTCTGAATTAAATCAGTCCAAATTGGATTTTTTCGCAAGCATTAGGCTGGCACTGAAAACACAAATACCGTTGCCTCTAAAAAAATTAATAATAATCAATGGATATGACACTCGTGCTGGTCTTCTCACTATTTCTACAAGCGCTGTTGAAGCAAGGGAAAAGTTTGCTTAAACTGAGCTGCCTTAAATTATTTATGTATCAGAATATAAATTTTTTTATGGTTTAGCATAACAAAACTATCCCAATAAGTTTAAAATGCTCGAAGGTCACTATGACGGATTATGTAGTTGCAGACTTAACATCGAGCTTTACCCCATCTTCTAGTTTAAACCACAATGAACATATCTTGGAAAATACTAGTGATAAAGAAATAAATCATCATAATCCGAGTCATAATCTAACTGAAGAAAATGCGGTTACTTTAAAGGTTTTAAAAAACTGGGCAAAATCGAAACTGTCAGAAGAAATATGGAAGGGACAAAATTTTGATAGTAAGTTTAATAACATTAGATTGAGTACATTTTTGAATTCACTTAGGGCCGCTTGCACCGATTGAAATTTAAGCTCGACTTTATTAAGCCAAATTAAAAAAAATAAGTGTGGCTTATATTTAGTTTGTTGAACCGCCATAATTTTAAGCGGGTTTTACTAAGCCGGGCAAATAAACTATTTTCGCAAAATAGTTCATTTTTTTACCTTTAACTACCTTGACACGGAAAATATTTTGAAGTTTAAAGTTATGTCACGCACCTCAAAGGCTACCAAAATGAGCGAAAGTAGAAGACAACGCGGTACCAATTTTTCCAATGAAGAAAAAATAACACTTTTGAATATAGTTGCTAAATACCAAAATATTATTGAGAACAAAAAGACTGACCAGGCCACAATTCAGGAAAAAAAGCGCGCTTGGATAAAAGTTGAGTCTGAATTTAACGCAGTTTCTCCTGATGGATGTTACAGAAACTGTGCAACATTAAATTTTTTTTATGAAAACAAAAAAAAAGGCCACAAGGAAAGCAGCGGCCGATGAGAAATTTGAGATAAAGTGTACAGGAGGGGGACCACCTAAGATAGTAAAAAAAGATCCTGCACATGAGTTAATTTTAAGCTTAATGAATATTAAAACTGTACAGGGCCTTGGTAATCCTTTTGATTCAGATTCAAGTAATACAGAACAACTGAGAGAACAAACACAACAACACAAAGATAATTTGGAATTTGAGATAATTGAGGATGCTGAAATGTCCTTGATGGATGATAAAAATAATAATAGAAATGAAAATACTCAGGATTTCTCTGGAATGTTGTCAGATTTTGAAAATGATTCTGTAAATACACCCAGACCCACACCAAGGGTAAGTTATTTATATAAATCTTATGCCTATGTATTTATTTATACAATAAATTAATCCCTGTGTTATTATTATTTTTTAGAAAGAAATAATTACTGATAATGACGACCTAGACCGAGATGATGACTTACCTATTATATCTATAGAACAGCAAAACAAAAAATGTAATAATAATGTGAGTATTTATGGATTTTTTGTAGTTTCCTGTATAAAATAAACATTGTTTAGATTAACACATATTTAAATAATTATTTTTAGATAACAGAAGCCAATACATGGAAAAAATACAACCCTGCAAACTTACAAAAAAGTCCATCGAAAGAACTTAAAACTCCACAAAATACAAAAAGAAAGGAAACAGTAACTTTAGCACATGGTAATTATTTGGAACTAACTTTTTGGGAAGTATAATCCACATGATTAAAATTTTGAGTTGTAAAATATTTTTATTCTTAAAATTCATTAAAAAATAGAATCATTAAAAAAAAATAATAAAAAATTGTCAATTTTTTGACTTAAAAAAAAAGTTAAAAAACAAAAATTTGAACAATCCAATAATAGATGTTTTTGAAATTATTTGTCTTCACGTAGATTATAAAATAAATAACTAGAAATTGCTAAACTTAAATGGATGCATTTTATTGACCAAAAACTTGAAAAATACCCTTTTTTTAATTTTCAAAATAAAAATTATCACTAATTTTTTTTTTAATTTTATATACCACTTTGTCACTATTTTTGTTTTTTTTTTTTCACCTAGAAAAAAATATTTATTAATTTATTAAACATAATAATTTTATATTTTAGCCAACTGAAAACAGACGAAAGTCCAGCTACTGTAGTCAGGGCAATGACATCCTCAAATATTGCTTAAAAATATGATCAGTTGGTCGAAAAAAAATTACAAATTGCAAATATGACGATAGTCGAATTCCATCAAAAAACCAAAGAACATAGAAAGAAACTTGAATTATTAGATTTAGAAATAGCACTCAAAA
The DNA here is from genome assembly GCA_019359885.1 of Listronotus oregonensis. Taxonomy (NCBI): domain Eukaryota; kingdom Metazoa; phylum Arthropoda; class Insecta; order Coleoptera; family Curculionidae; genus Listronotus; species Listronotus oregonensis. The sequence goes on from JAHBCN010018838.1 coordinate 2,820, forward strand.
AACGTCAACTGCAACAAAATTTTTCCTGATAACTATTTAAAACAAGTAACTGTTTATTTTCTTTTTCAATATTATTTTGGTAGAATTTTGTATTTTTTTTAATGTTAAGTTATTTAAGTATTTTTTGGTTGTTTTCAAACAAAGGGTTTTGTTTAAAATCTTAGATAATAAAATTTGTTAACTTGTGTGTAGAATAAATACTTTCCCTATTTTTGTAGCGTTTTAAAATACTTGAAAAAGAGAACCAAAAAAAGAAGATTATTTAAACAATGAAAGAAGTAAATAATTTTATTTTGAATATTATAAATTTGAAAAATAGTTTATCATAGTTTGTTGGGTGTGCTGTGGGATTTGATTTTCCCTTAGCACATCTGGAATGACTTGGCCCAACTCAATCAAATAATTTAATTCATTTATGTCAATATGTTCTGGTGGTGGTGGCTCTGGTTCATTCATTTCAATTGCTATATTATGTAGTACAGCTGTAGCCACAATATTTGTTAGCATTGTTTCTAATTTGAGACGAGCCCCATAAGCCAAAATAGGAAATCTTCGTTTCCAAACACCAATTGTTCTTTCAACAGAAATTCTTGTTCTTATTAACGCTTCATTATATAATTGTTGGCCACGACCATTAGGGTTTACAAGTGGAGTCATAAAGTAAGTTCGTAGTGGGTACCCACTATCACCTTAAAAAAAATAAATTGGTTATAATTTTACCGATAATTTTACTTAAGTAGGGGTTTAGGCGAAAAACAAAAATTCACAACAATAAAAAACTATTTACCTCTACCTACTTACCCAGTAATAAACTATTAGGAAACTCCCCAATTTCAAATCGGGTTCTTAAACTACTATTGTTGAATATGGTAGAATCGTGAGATGATCCGGGCCACCTAGCTACTACATCAATTATTTTTAATTCTGCATTGCATGTTAACTGAGTATTTATTGAAAAATAGTTTTTTCTGTTACGAAATATTTCTGCATCTTCACCACCTAAAAAATGTAAGTTTAGTGACAAATTTAAAAAAATTATAAATAAAATTACCTGGTGACTGTATACGAATGTGGGTACCATCCACAGCTCCGATAACTTTTGGAAATCTTGCAATTTGATAAAACTTGGTTTGTTCTCTTACAATCGCGTTTTCGCTGGGCATTTTTATAAAATGTGGCGCTAATCTGGCTATACAAGAGGCCACTTTGGGAATTATTCTCGATGTTGTTGAGATATCCATATTAAAAATATCAGAAATTGAACTGAGGTGTCCCCCCGTTGCATAAACTCTTAAACAAGTGAGAAGTTGGTTCATTGGCGAGACAGCATTGTTTCTAGAAATATTGTCAGATTAAAAAAAGCTAAAACCAAAAATTCAGGTAGGAATTCAAAGTGGCCAAAAAAGTTTTACAGGAAAATTGGGGTAAGATACTTACAAGTCATTTCGATATTCCAAGTCAGGTTGTATGAGGTCCAGGACATACTGAACCGTATTTTTGTACAGCCTAAATCTTCTGAAGTAGGTTAAATCCGGCAATTCCTCGAGTGGATTATTTCTCACATAAACTTGTCTCGGAAATCCAAATTCCAATATTTCCAAAATGTCCATATCATCATCAAATTCTTCATTCCATTCCATTTTATGTTTGGAGCACACGAAATTAATCAAATTGACACAAAAATGCAAATAGAAAATATTAAATAAAATTTAAGGTTGGGAAACCGTGCTTTTCCACTTTAAGTCTATAATTTTGGCGGCTTTTAATAAGCCTCGCTTAGACTTTTTTAAGCTTAGTTTAGAAGGCGGTGCAAGTTGATATTTTAAAAAGCCCAGTTTAATTCAAAGCTAAGCTTAAATTACGATCGGTGCAAGCGGCTCTTAATAACTTAATTTGTAATATTACTTTTTTCAGTCGTCGCACATAAAATTATTTAAGCTATCTAAAAAAGCACATACTAAACCGCGTTGGGTTTTATCAAACTTTCATCATCACCTACAAAAACAACACTTTAATTCCCTCCCGAATTCTCTTATCGATTTCAGTCCGAAACAAGCTCGAGAACAGGTCTTAGGTGAAAATTTTATTTCCCAGCCAAAAACTATATCGTACATAAAACCCGTCGTTACAAAATCAAAAAAATGCTGACAATCAGTGCACCTATAATAATAAAAGCGGTTCTAACACTTTTAACCATGATTCAGAGCGAATTATTGTGATTCGGTGCTTAACAATCAAAGCAGGACATACAGATTTTTTTCCAACATCTAACAACATACAAAACCGAGTAGAAAACTTAGAACTTAACTTAGATAATAACATTAATAGCAATCCAGAGTCACAGAACGTAGCACCCTTGGTAGCGACTTAGGTAGAGACTAAGAAATTAGTACATCCAACTTTTACAAACGAAATAGAGTTGCATGATATTTCTGATCAAGAAACTGATTCTCCTTATTCAACATTAATTAAAAACCTAGCTAAAAGCACTCCTTCCAAGTGGTCAACAATCAGATACAGTAGATTTGAAAGAAAAAGAAGAAAAAGAGAAAATATGGATGAAAACCAGTTTTTAATAACAAATTTCGTTTTAATTAAAGAACAAATTGAGACAATGACAAGAGAAACACCTTGACTTTTACATGAATTTAATAATGCATCTCTTTACTTAAATTATATTTAAACTGGTGGGGATTTAAGTGCCGGATCAAGTAAACCGGAAAGTAAACCATAAAATAAATTTCTTCAAATAATCATGGACAGCGCCAAAATGCCAGAAATTTCTGGTAAAAGTAATTTGTTTAAAGAAGATTTGAAAACCTAACAATATTCTACCATCCTCATCATCAATTTATACATATAGACATAATCACAAAATAAGTACTAAAGAAAAAAAAAACTTTCAAGGTCTCAAAACTTTTTTGGAGGCCCAAAACCTTCCAAATAATATATGGGTGTCAGAGGACGCAACGCGGATTTCAGCGAGAATAGAATATAATGCTGCTACAAAGAAAATAACAGTATTTGTGATGTCACTTAGAGAATAAATGCCCGATAATAATGCATTAAAAAAATCTGAAAGAATTCAGTACTATTTTCAAGAAAATAGTCGTTGAGATTATGCTTACGCAATAATGGCACAGCCCTTGCACCCGACTGCACCTGCATTTTGTTTAATTGTATTCGAAACTGACAATCGATTCACCTCAAAAGATGTTACATTAAGATGGAAAAAAATGATAACAGAAGCTCCAAATTTGGTATCAATATTTTAGGTTTTTCCTTCGACGAAGACACTTGACTATTAAAAAGCATGGAAGACGAATCCCACTTTAGTCCATTGCCTTCACAAGAAATAAAAAAATGGTGTGCAGGCCTGCTTTATGCAAGATGGATTACATATTTTGACAAAATTGGAAACACGATTTCCTAAACCCAAAATATTGCTTCCAAGTGGAATTTATGCAGCGCAAGCGGATTATTTGATGAACTTAATTGAATCAAAATCCAAAGACGAACATTTTTTAACTGAATCGGATTTATATTTTGGCCACAAGATGAATTACGAAAGTGCAAAAAAAAGACTTTTAGAAATCCTTTCAGAAACTAACGGAAGAGCTATGTATTTAAAGATTATAAGTTATCTTATTGCAGCTTTAACCGATCAAACTACCAATTTAAAAACGAGGATTTATACAATTTCGTGCATTTAAAACTCAGCATTATGTTTCAGTCTGACAAGGAGCTTATTGGTGATATGTTTTGTCCTTCGATATTAAACAGCCAGCAATGTGAGGATTATTTAGATCGGCAAGGTCAATAACATCAAATTTTTCGACGGTAATAAATTTTAGCATAATTTTTTTTTTAATCGAATTGATCGAATTGCTTTTATAAACTTTGTCGTTAATGACCTTAAACAGTCAGTATAGTATTTCCACGACACCACAAAAGAGAGACGCGTACTAATTTTTATAAAATAAGTAACCAAGAATTACAAAACATTACCATCGGAGAAACTGTAAACAGTTGGAATTGTAATAGGTAAATATGTAGGCAACCCGTTATATTAAAAGTTTGAAAATTCGCCGGACAATATTTGTGAAGAAATCCAAGAAGATTTCGAAATTGATTCTGAAAACACTTATAAAAACATAACTTTAAAATCCGAAGAAAATGACGACATCCAGGAAAAGATAGATCTTTTTAAAAGATTTTTGAAAAATGATTTGGAGTTACATAATATGAAAAATAAATTTGACAATGTAAAGAAAATTGACCTAAAAGATTACACCTCCAGTACTGTGGAGTTATCAGAAGCCAGCCCCTATGTTAAAATTGTCTTATTAAACGAAAAATCCATTGTTGTAAAAAAATCATCATTTTGTTGGCTACTTAACGAAGGCAGTGGCAGGGTATCCAATGACAGGCTTAAAAGATTTATTTCTTCAAAAAGAAAAAAAAATGTTAATGCCAGTGCTCGTTCCAGTATTAATTATACGCCAATAAATATTAAAATATTTAAAAACGGGAGTAAAACCTTAATAAACAAAGCAAAGTTCAGACTTAGGTTCGGATAATAAAAATAAAGATGTAGTTTATGATGACTCATCAGATAAAGAAAATTTTTCATCTTTAACTGGCTCAAACAAAGACTTGGGCAAAGAATAAGACATTGCTCAAATTGATATAGAAACAGAAAAATACTATGCAGTGCTATATTATGAAGCATAATATATCAGTCGTGTAATACAAAAAAAAAAAGAGGACAATATTTAACTTTAAAATTTTTAAAAAAAGATTTAAATGCCCACGTATGGCCAAAAAATTCGGATATTGCAAAAGTTCAGAGTAGATATATTTTTTATGGTCCAATCAAATTGTTACGTTCAGGACCACTTCAAATAAAACGGTTTGATTGTTTAAATATTAATAAAAAATATAGTGGCTTAAAAGTCAAAAATAAATGTATTGCCTTGATTACCAGTAGGTAGACTCATACAATTTCGATTGTAATAATTTAATTATATGTTGTTGTCTCAGATTTTTTTTTCGGTATTTAATTAACATTGGGAAAAACATTTGTTTCATATTAGAATAAAAACTTTAATTATTTTTATTGTTGTTTTTTCAATAGTATTTCCTCGAGTATTTTCTTTTTGATGCATAGGAAAAGCTGGTGAAATTGGGAGGAAATTAGGGAAACACAGATAAAAATAAGAAAATAAAGTGGAATTATTAAGGAAATTGTGGGTAATTAGGAAAATAAAAGGTAATTAATGGGAATTAAAGAAAAGGAAATTATGGGGAAATTTATTATTAAAAAGGGTAATTAAGTGTACACTCAACGTCTACAGGTGTTGCTAAGAGCAGGTACAACTCCTAAAGATAAACGCGGTCAACAAGTTAGTGGAAATGCTTTAGCCGTCGAGGAAAAATAAGGATTAATGAACATATTTCTTCGTACCCAGTAAAGTCTTCTCATTACTCAGCTAGGGAATATCATTATCTCGATTCCAATTTAACCGTAAAGACGATGCTGTACTCAATGTTCTTGCAAAAATATCCGAATACAAAAAATTAAGTACGACTATTACAGTAAGGTCTTCAGAGAAAACTTCAATTTAAAGTTTGGTCGACAGCAAGTTGATGTATGCTGCGAATGTGAGAGATTATCTCTAAAAATTAGAAGTAAACAGTTAAATGACAATGCGAAACGAGTTGCCACCGCTGCCAGAAATGCTTATACATGTAAGAGGTGTAGCAAAAATTCTATTGCTTTGCAAGAGTCAACAAAGAAATCTAAAAACAATGACAACGTATTAGCTCTGTCATTTGACTATATGCAGAACTTGCAATACCTAAAGTTCCGACTCAAGTGACCTGTTTTATTTAAGGTAATTGATAAAGTTAGCGTATTTTGTGTTCGCAAATGAAAAGTAATGAAGTAGTATACTTTATATATCATGAAGGCATTGCTAGAAAGGGGCTTCAATGAAGTTTGCTCATTTCTTTGCGAAATACATTATAGAAATACGTACCTAAAAATGTGACTCGAAACTTCACGATTTTTAGTGATAACTGTTCGGGCCAAAACAAAAATTGGTAGGATAGGGATTTTGGTTTGGTCAGTAAGCTGGTGAAATTGGGAGGAAATTAGGGAAACACAGATAAAAATAAGAAAATAAAGTGGAATTATTAAGGAAATTCCTGAAAAATTAGTCCGTCTGGTAATTAGGAAAATCACGAAAAAAGGTAATTAATGGGAATTCAAAGAAAAGGAAATTATGTAGAAAAGGGTATATGGGGAAATTTATTATTAAAAAGGGTAATTAAGTGTACAGCGGTAATTCCTCAATGGGAACGAAAAGAAAAATAGAAATTATGGGGAAATTTATTATTAAAAAGGGTAATTAAGTGTACACTCTTGGTAGGTGAAACACCCCTCGATGCAACCTCTTCCTTTAATTTTTGTTTACATATTATATTTGATAAAAAATAATTTTAACTGTTGACATATGAATGATGATCTCTAATTCGTATCTTAGTCTACAGGTCTGTTTAGTCAATAAGCCTTAGTCATTCTATAAAACATATCAATAAATAATCAGCGCATAATCAATATTCACTTTTTAAAAGGGCATATTGGGTACGATTGGTCCTTTTTTTTTTCGATGGGCTAACGGTCTATTACCCATCAGTAGGGTAGGGAGGAGGGGCTACTTAAGCATAGAGGCAACTCGGGCAACTAAAATATCTTACAAACTATCCACTACACAGCTAACACATCAAATAGCAGAAAGAAACGGTCGGGGAGAGGAACTCATTGCGCAACTGCCCGATACGACCTGTCCATCAAGCGGCGCACGTGCACGCTATTGACTATTTTGCGAGTAAGAAGTAAAAACGTATTTGCGAATATTTTTTTCTGTACGAGTCAAATATTATCTATATAGTATATTTTTGATATCTAGAAAGGAACTGGTTCTAATTCAAACAGCTTTTTTTATTATACTTTTGTTTCCAATATTATGGTTGGTTTTACGGTTATTTTACTAAAAATGAAAAGTAAATTGTCAACTAATAACTTTATATCTAGTAAACATTTAAGTCCTGGTTTAACTAAATTTTCTAGCTGCTTAGTATGTGGTACGTTGAGCATGTCTGGCTATTATACTTAAACAGCTGTAGCTTTTAAATGTAAGCTATAATTTTACTTTTGTAGAGACTTATTTGAAAAAATTAACTACTTACCCATTAGTGTGCATAACAAACACTTTGGACTTATAGTTGAGAAGATATAACCAAACAAGTGAAAAATTGCTCAACTAGCTCCGTCCTACACCCCATACATAAGAAAAAAAAGTGTCCAGATCACTCAAATTAACTTTATACTTAGTGTTCTTTTTGTTTTGCTCTGTTATATTTAAAATTTTAAACTTTTAATTTTAATTAAGTAAGCGAAGTTTCATATTTAATATTAATTTTACTTAATGTCAGGCAGCCCAAAGGTTATTGTTTATGTACCAACTTCAATCAGAAAAAACAATTAATTTTTCAAAAAGACAATAGGATACAAATTTCTTGTATTTTACTTTTGTTACGGACTTTGTTAGCGTTTAGTTATTAGAAATATAAAAGGTTAGAATTATTTTATTTAGGTTAAAAATTGATTTAAAATAGGTTACTTTTGGTAGCGATAAATTACTTCAGCAAATGGCCGGAAGTCTACGCAATACCAAATCAAAAAGCTACCACTATTGCCGACTATTTCAACAATGGATTTGCCGATATGGAGTACCAAGAGAAATACATACTGATCAAGGTAGAAACTTTGAGTCCGATCTATTCAAGAACCTCTGTAATCTTCTGGGTATCCATAAAACCAGAACTACACCCCTTCATCCCCAGTTAGATGGAATGGTCGAAAGATTTAACAGTACTCTTGATAACTACCTGAAAATTAAGGTAAATGACCAACAAAGTAACTGGGCAACTGTATACAGCCGTTTTTACTAGCCTATCCCTCTGCAGTTCACGAAACAACTGGAACGTCACCTGCAAAAGTCATTTTCGGAGCGGAGTTATGCCTTCCAGTTGACTTACTTACTAGAAGACCTTCTACCAATGAAAAACCAGCAGAAGATTATGTAAGTTAACTCAGTAAACAGCTGCAAGAAATACACGAAGGGTTTCGCAATAAGCTACAAAAAGAAAATGACCGTATGAAGTCCCGCTATGACTTGAAAGCTAATCATAAGGGATTCATTGTCGGTAAAAAAGTTTGGTTATACAATCCAAAAAGTACCAAGGGCGTTCACCGAAACTGCAGAAGTCATAGGAAGAACCATATAAAGTAGTAACCCGGCTTAATGATCTGGTGTACCGAATTCAGAAGAGCCCATAGACGAAGATGAAAGTTGTACATCTAGAACGGCTGTGTCGCTATCAAGATCGAGAAGATACTTGATCGAGACGATCAAAACTTGGGGAGGGGGCAATATTACGGACTTTAGTTAGTGTTTAGTTATTAAAAATGTAATAGGTTAGAATTATTTTATTTAGATTAATAATTTATTTAAAATAGGTTACCCTAGTTTTTCCCTTTTTCGACGGTCATTGATGATTATCCTGAGGGCGCTGGAAACATCCATTTTACACTTTTCTTACATCATGTAGTAAAAGAATTCTTCCAGCTAATTCTAGACTTTTCCAGACTTTTCCATTCTTTTCCGCTTTACTATAAAACGCGCGAGGAAAGTCCGCACGGGCCAGTTTAGTTTTGTCTTCCAACGAGATAAGAAGTTGACAGACAGTTAAAGGTTAAACAGTTGTCATTATTACGTTATGTTGAAGTGTTACTATAGAAACGTTTGTAAACCTGATATCCAATAAAAAGGTGGAAAACCAGGATCCGTGTTTTTATACGGGGTGTCACGGAGCAATCTATTCTTTAACGTTTTATATTGCTTTATACCAAATTGACTAAACGTTTTTATTAAGAGAAAAAAAGTCAAATTTAAAATTCGTATATCAAATTAAATACATAATACTAATTAATCATTCAACTACCTCTGCTACTGAATCTGCTGGGTAATTCTACACAGTAAAAAAATTTAAATTGTTAAAAAAAATAACTAAACTTGAATCACACGGTATATTGAAACCTCTTGGTCGGAACCTTTTCAAACAATTCGTTAGGTTACAAAAACCCTAAGAAACTAATTATTCGAAAGAAACGTCATAATAAAAGAACTACGGTAATAAATTATAATCAAGCTAACATATATGAAACAGCATACGGTGCCCTGAAGCCTAATGCCAATTATTCTACTTTTATAGTCGGTAAATGTAGACAAAGGGTTTTTATGAGTTTATTGAAAAATACCAAATTAAAGTGTATTTATATTTATTACCACAATGGGCAAATTAAATAGTTTGTTTAAATTTCATCTGCTCACCTTAATCACCTAAGGGCTTTGTTTCAAGACTAAAGAAAGGAAAGTATAAGCCTTTTGTTTATAATGTTTTAAAATTATGATTGAAATCCTTAGTTTTATACAAAATATTGTAGCAGCCTCTAGAAGATATTACTTTTCTAGTTTTATTTTAGACGGTGTCTGTGAAACAGTTTCACACACACCAAAATGCATAATACAATAAAATCACATTTTAAGCACCGAACTATTACATTTTACTTAAAAGGCAGGGGAAGGTATTTTTAGCATTTTTTTTAAACTGCATATTTCTTTCTAAATAGCTAATTAAAAATATTTCTTCTTAAATACAAAACTTAAAAACAGATTATTAAATATTTTAATTTCGTCAGTCGCAATGTCGGCTTTCAGTATATGATGTACTGAAGGGATATATGTTTCTGTTCTATCAATGCTTAGTAAAAATTAAACTAGGGCAGTTTTTAAATAACTTGTTAGGTGATTTTGTTTACACAAATTGTTATACAAACCATTATTGTATTATTTTACATATCTCTGACCTTTAACTCCACTTAATGCAAACTTTTTTGGAATAATATTTTTCTCAAAAGTTTTCTCGGGTGGTTAAATCATGCGTTAAATTGTAGCATTTAGGTGAGCTAGTTTAGTGACTTTTGAATGTTATAAGTGTTACTCGGGTCACTACTTATATTTTCAGCCTTGGCAACACTGAGTGTTTTCAGACGCCATCTAACGTTTTCGCTGCTTGACATTTTTCACCATAACCTTGTTCAGAACATTTTGCTATTTGACCGCGATTAGAATTTACAATAAGTTAAAAATAGTTTGTCAGCGAAAAAATTGAATTAAATCGTGAACATTTTCGTGCAATGCATTGATCAGCTAACTTTTGGTAACGAAGCCTCATCCTTTGCCACTATAAAGCACTGGTATAATGAATTTAATCGAGGTCGCCGTTCACTCACCGACGAGGGTCGTGTGTTAGCAGCAGTCGACTGTGTGGGTCTTCCAGGATGAGCCGAATCCAACAAAAGTTGTTCGCGCTCGAAGCACTTCGAAACAGATGGTCGCCTGCTTTTTTGGAAAAACCGGTCATGTGGCAACAGTACCGTTAGAGACACAAAGAACGGTCAATTCTGAATGGTACACCACCATTTGTTTACCCGAAGTCTTGGGTGAAATCAGGAAAACAAATGCGAGCCGTCGGATCATTATTCATCATGACAATGCCAGTAGTCACAAATCTCGTGTCACAACCGACTATTTGACGCTCAAAAAATCGAATTAATGGGCCATCCGTCCTACAGTCCTGATTTGGCACCAAATGACTTCTTTTTGTTTCCGACAATCAAGAATAAGTTGCGTGGACAACGATTTATATCGGCCGAAGAATATGTTAATGCATTCAAAAACCATGTTTTGGGGGTGTCTCCATAGAAATGATAAAACTGCTTTAAAAAGTGGTTCAAACGCATGCAAAAGTGTATAGATCTTAAAGGAGAATATATTAAAAAACAATAAAACTATTTTTAATGATAAGTTGATGTTTTTTCTTGATTAGGCTCAAAATATAAGTAGTGACCCTCGTAAAAATGCATAATGTTTTGGATGCTTTTGTTGGCAACCTTACCTGAATGTCGTTTTTGTTTCGTGCACCATCTTTAATATTTGATCCATTTATTATCTTGACAGTTGACAAAAAAGTCTGTCGTATAAAGTATCTTAAGAAACACGAGCTACTAGTTTAGTTTATTTTTTTGTATTCCATAATTAATGTGTTCATTTAAAATAGAGAATAAATGTTTAAAACAAGTCACTGGCTGGTCTAACTACTTTAACATTGTTTATGGCCAAGATGCAGCGCAGTGTTAAAAAATTTTAAGAAAAATAGGAAGTGAAATGAGCCCAAGAAAGAAAAAAGGTATTGGCTGTAGTACCGTCAGGTCGAACGTAAAAGTTTTGCTGAGAAAGTGCCTATTGCACGTTAATTTTGTCAAGTCGTTGTTTGATTTTGATTTAATTTTATCAAAATGGATAAGCATTAATCTATTGGTTGCGGAAATATATATAAAATCGTTCGTTTTAAAGGGAATAACTTCGACAACTGGAAATTTTGGTTGGAATCAGTTTTGGCAGCAATGGGGGTTAACTGTGTGTTGGATTCAATTGAGGAGACTGTTTTAAATAGGGGATGGATTCAAAACCACAATAAAGCAAATAATATTGCTGTACAATGTGTAACCGACTCCATTTTAGATTATATAAAGGATATTACCAATGCAAAAGGTATAATTTTTAAATTAGAATCTGTGTTTGCAAAAAAAGAGCTATGCTCGAAGTTCTATTTGCTGAAAAAAATAGTAAGTTTGATATATAGTCCTAATGATAATTTGCAATTGCATTTTGAAGAGTACGATAAGACTTAAGAAAAGCACATTTTACAGATTTTGATATAGCATGTTTTTATTGTTGTCTATGTCTAAGGAATAGGAAAATATAGTACCAGCAGCTAGAACAATAGCAAAAGATGATTTAAATTTAGAAATGGTAGATTAAAGGCTGCTAGAATTGACAGTAAATAAAGGAGAAAGTAGCAAAGTTAGAAATAAGGTATCAGCCTCATTTGTGGCTTGAAAAAGAAACTTGGAAATGTGGAAAGATGGGGCATTTTCAAAACACTTGTGGATTCAGTCGTTATTCTTGCAACAGATTTGAGCACGAGGTATCCCAGTATAAGATTAAAAAACCAAACAACAATGCTTATGCTCATTACTCTAAGAAAAATAATGGGGATGGTACCAAGGATGGTACTTCAGATGGAGATGTGACTTTTTGTTCGGTAAGTGGTGAAGATACTCAAGGTATTCACGTATGTTAAAACGATGATTCAGGTGCGACTCATCGTTATACTAATAATAAAAATTTTATGAGCAACAAGACCCGAAGTCAATTCAGCTAGCCAAAAATTTCGAATAAATTAAAAGACGTCTTTTGGGTGCAAAACCTAAGGGTTAACTTGTTATTCATTACTTCTAGAAAGAAAGCCAGTTTTGAAATTGTTTGTTATTCGGCCCACAAAGTCCAGCGGGCAATTTTTCCTTTTTTTATGTGTTTCTGATAGATTTTTTATGTTTATATAGTAAATACAAAGAAAAAGGTCAAAAAAATCTATCTCAACCAAAGTTGACCGGTAAAGGATTCCCAAAATATATCCATATTTCTAAACTAGAACAGGACATTTACAAATTATATTTTTTCTAATTGGAATTACTGGAATACATATAATTAAAATGGGATTTCAAAATAACACCAAGAGGGGGAGATCTAGAACTCTTCAAATATTATTGAAACCACAAACCAAGAATTAAAAAAAAATAGGATTGGAAGAGCAACTAAACAGTTTATCTTTAAAAAAAAACTTTTTCAGTGTGCTACATTATCAAATGTTTAATTAAAATAGGAAATGTTTGCAAATCGATTACTAATGTAATAAATATATTTTTAATAGCCAGACAGAAAATTATTTATAAAAAATTATTTATAATCCTTTGTCGTCTTTATGTTTTTTCATTAAGCCAGTTTCTTTCCACATTTTCATTATCGTTAAAAACCTTTGGAATATTTGCTTCCTCTTGAATCCTATCTTCATTATCAAAATCTTTACCTTTATCCAAGGAAGTGTTATGTAATATGCGGCAGTTATATATTATTTTAGCAATAGTGGTAGCGTTGTAGGGAAGAGTCTGTAAATATTGTTAATTTAACAATGTCTTTTTATAAACATAATTGAATAGTTAACAATAGACACCATATTAAGGCTGTAAGTATTTTTTATGTTTTGGTAAAACTTTTATTCTTTTTAAAGGTTATAATATTAAATAAAGTTTGGTTATTAGATAGTTTGGATCTGTCAAATATTTAAATCATTTAAAGAACGATAAATCAAAAACTTTTAGTTTTTAAAAAACCTGTCAGCTAAAAAATTGTTTTTAAAAAGGCCATAAGTTTAATTTAAAGATGTTAATTAATAACTGTTTTAATAACTTTTATAGCAGCTGGCATAAATTTCTTTCTTTGAACAAATACTTTTCTATTTTAAGTAAATGTTTTCTTAAGATTGGGTAAATAAAATTTTCCTTAAAACTTTGGTTTTGCAAAAGCTATTCCAAGTATTCCTTATGAATATATTAAACCATATACAAGGATCCATATTTATAAAATGGCTCAGAATGATAAATTAAAGTTTAAAAAGGTTGAG
>JAHBCN010018839.1:0-16539 GCA_019359885.1 Listronotus oregonensis
TTTAAAAAATTTTTAAGCTTGACCTAAATGAAAAAAAAATTGGGAATTTTTTTTTTAAAAAAAGTAATTGGAAAGGGCATGAAAGTTAAAAAAAATATTCAAGGGGAAAAATCAGTCCCTTAAAAATTATAAATTACTTAACCCAAAAAGCTTTGTTTTAAAATTGAAAAGAAAAATAAATTAAAAAAAAAATTTTTTTTTTTAAAAAAATTTAAAAAATTATTAGAATTTTTTGTGTTTTTTACTTTTCCCTAAAATTAGCAAACAATTTAAAAAAAATTATAATTTTTTTTAAAAACAAGTGACTTTGAGAACAAAAAAAAAATAATAAATAGTGTTTAAGTTTATCAAAATCAAAATATTTTTCTAAAATTGTTATAATTATGGTTAGTTGGGAAAACCCAAATTAAAAAACCCAATAAATAAAAAGGATCCCAAATTTCTTTTATCCAAAAAAAAATTTATTAAAATTTTTAATTTTAAGATCAAATTTTGCTTTCGATTATATTTATTAAGAAAATAACACAAATTGTTTAAAAAAAAAAAATTGCAAAAATTAATGAAAAATCTTTTTTCCCCTTTTGTACAGTAATTTTTGGTTAAAATCAAATTATTTTTATTTTTCGTCTTATTAAAAATATTTTATATACCTTTTTTCTAGACAAGTTACTACACGACACAACTAACCACAATAGGGAAATAATCACAAAAATTATTATTTTATTTTCAAATCTATTTTAGGAACAAAAAAAAATAAGAGATAGACTTTAGGTAAGCCCAAATCATTATTTTTTTAAAAGTTCTTTAGAAGAGTTATTTCAAATATCCATCATAATACAAAAATTATTAAACAATTCTTAAATCTTATAAATTAATTAGGTATACTTTTTAAATTTTACCAGTATCTCTAACAAATAACCAAAAAAAGATCAGAAAGCCCAAAAAATTTAAATTTTTTAAAAAAAAATTTTTTAAATTTCTTGACCTAAATGAAGAATTTAGAATTTTTTTTTAAAAATAGAATTGGAAAGGGTACATGAGGATTAAAAGATATCAAGGAAATAGTCCCGTCTCTGTAATATTATAAATTATGAAAAATCTTTGTTTAAATTGAAAGATAATAAATTTAAAAAAAAAAAATTAAATTATTTAAAAATTAAGTCTTATCTAAATTTTTATTTTTTTATTACTTTCATATAAAAATTAGCACAATTAAGAAAATTATAATTTTAACAAGTGACTTGTGAGAACAAAAATAATAATAAATATGTTTAAAATTATCCAAAATCAAAATATTTTTCAAATTGTTTATTTTAATGATGGTTAGTTAGAAATAATTCTAAAAAACCAATAAATGAATAAAGGATACAAAAATTTAAACTTTTTTTCTAAAAAAAATTTATTAAAATACTTTTTAATTTTTATTAAAAAAGTCTAATTTTGCCCTTTCGTTATATTTATTAAGAAAATAAAAAAATTGTTTAAAACAAAAAAAAAAAAAATTAAAAAAAATTTCAGAATAAAAACTTCTGTCAGAAATTTTTTGTTAAATCAATTAAACCCTTTTTTTTCGTCTTATTAAAAATATTTATATACCTTTTTTTTCTAAAAAGTTCAAGCAAACTCAAAATGGATAATCCTAAATTAATATTTTATTCAAATCTATTTTGGGAACAAAAAACAATAAGAGATAGAATTTTAAAGGCCAAATCAATTTTTTAAAAAGTTCACTTGAAGAGAGTTAGTTTCAAATATCCTTCATAATACAAATTAAATTTTTTAAATCATATAATTGGTATCTTTTTAAAAATTTTCCGTAGTATCTCTAAAATCGAATAAGATCAGAAAGGCAAAAAAAAAAATTTTTTTTTAAAAAATTTTTAATTTTTTGACCTAAATGAAAAAAGTTAGAATTTTTTTTTAAAATAGGGAATTGGAAAGGTTTCATGAGAAGTTAAAAGATATATTCAAGGAAATAGTCAGTCTCGCTTAATAATTATAAGTTACTTAACCCAAAATGCTTTGTTAAATTGAAAAAATAATAAATAAACTTATTTAAAAAATTAAAGTCTTATCCTAGAATTTTAGTGTTTTATTACTTGTCCATATAAATGAAAATTTAAAAAAATTATAATTTTTTTTTCATTATTGTGAAAAAATAATAATAAATAGTGTTGGTTCAAAATCAAATAATTTTCATTGTTTACTTTTAATGATGTTAGTTAAAAAATCAATTCTAAAACCTAATAAATGAATAAAAAAGGGTACTAAATTAATCTTTTTATCAAAAATTATTTAAATACTTATAATTTTATTAAAAAGAATCAAATTTTGTTTCATTATATTTATTGAAATAACAAATTTAAACAAAAAAAAAATTAAAATTACTTATTTAATCTTTTTCCCTTTTTTGAAATTTTGGTTAAAATCAATTATTTTTTTTTTCTCATTAAAAATTTTATATTTTTATCAGAAGTTACTACAACGCCACAACTATTGGAATTCCACTAAAATTATTTTATATTCAAATCTTGGGGGGAACAAACAATAAGAGAAAAAGCTTTAGGTTAGCCCATCATTATTTTAAAAGTTTCACTTTAGAGGATGGTTCAAATATTTCATAATACCAAAATTATTAAAAAAATTTTAAAAATCTTATAAATTAATTAGGTAAACTTTTAAATTTCAAAAAATATCTCTAACAAATTAAATGATCAAAAAAAGGGAAAAATTAACTTTTTTTTAATAAATTTTTGTTTCTTGACCTAAATAAAAAAATTTTGAATTTTTTCAAAATAGTAAATTGAAGGGTGCATGAAGTTAAAAGATATTCAAGGGGAAAAAGTCAGTCTCTGCTTAATAATTATAAGTTACTTAACCCAAAATGCTTTGTTTTATGAAAAGAATAATAAATTAAAAAAATTACTTATTTAAAAAATTAAATTTTTATCGAATTTTCAGTGTTTTTATTACTTGTCCGTATAAATTCAAAAATTTAAAAAATTTACTTTAAAAAGTGACTTGTAGAACAAAAATAATAATAAATAGTGTTTAAGTTATCCCAAAAACAAAATATTTTTAAATTGTTGCTTTTAAGATGGTTGGGTTTGAAAAACAGTTCTAAGAACCTAATAAATGGATAAAGGATACTAAATTAATCTTTTTATCTAAAAAAATTCAGTTTAAATCTTTTTTAATTTATTAAAAAAAATCAAAATTTTCTTTTCGATTATATTTATTAAGAAAATAACACAAATTGTTTAAAACAAATTGCAAAAATTACATGAATAAAAAACTTTTCTTTCCCCTTTTGTACGAAATTTTTGGTTAAAATCAAGTTTCTTTATTTTCGTCTTATTAAAAATTTTATATCCTTTTTATCTAGACAGTTATACAACTGACCCAACTAACACAATAAAGGAAATAATCCATAAAATTATTATATTTATATTCAAATCTAATTTGGGGAAAAAAAAACAATAAGAGATAGTCTTTAGGTTAGCCCAAATCAATTATTTTTTAAGTTTCCTTTAGAAGAGAGTTGGTTTCAAATATCATTCATTAAAATTGTCTAAACATTCTTAAAATCTTATAAATTAATTAGGTATACTTTTTAAAATTTACCGTAGTATCTCCCAACAAATTACGAAATAGAAACAGAAAGATCAAATTTAAATTTTTAATAATGAAGTTTTTTTGAACTAAATAAAAAATGTTAAATTTTTCTAAAAATAGTAATTGGAAAGGGTGCATGAGAGGTTAAAAGATATATTCAAGTGATCAGTCTCTGTACAATTATGTTTTACCCCCAAAAACATTGCTTAAATTGAAAGAATAATAAATTAAAAAAAATTACTTATTTAAAAATTAAAGTCTTATCCTAGAACTTTTAGTGTTTTTATTACCCCATATAAAAATTACAAACAATTTAAAAGAATTATAATTTTTGACAGCAAGTGACTTGTGAAAAAAAAAATAATAATAAATAGTGTTTGATTATCTAAAATCAAATATTCTAGGTTTACTTTTTAATTGGTTAGTTAGAATCAATTCTAAAAACCTATAAATGAAAAGGATACTAAAAATTTAAAACTTATCTAATAAGTTGGGGGAAATACATAATTTTATTAAAAAAGAATCTAATTTTTACTTTTCGATTATATTATTAAAAAATAAAAAAATTGTTTAAACAAAAAAAAAAAAATTTCAAATATTATGAATAAAACCTTTTTTTCCCCTTTTTTCAGAAATTTTGGTTAAAATCAAATTATTCTTTATTTTTCGTCTTATTAAAAATTTTATATACCTTTTATCTAGACAAGTTACTACAACTAACCACAATAGGCAAATAATCCACTAAAATTATTATTTTTATTATTCAAATCTATTTCGTGGAAAAAAAACAATAGGAGATAGTTTTAGGTTAGCCCAAATCAATTAAATTTTTTTAAAAAAAAGTTTCACTTTAGAAGAGTTAGTTTCAAATATCCTTCATAATACAAAAATTATTAAACAATTCTTAAAATCTTATAAATTAATTAGGTATACTTTAAAATTTACCGTAAGTTTTCTCTAACAATTACAAATAATCAGAAAGGCAAAAATTAACTTTTTTTAATAAATTTTAAGTTTTTTTGACCTAAATGAAAAGAATGTTAGAATTTTTTTCTATAAATAGTAATTGGAAAGAGTGCATGAGAAGTTAAAAGATATATTATATTCAGAAATAGTCTTTGCTTAATAATTATAAGTTACTTAACCCAAATGCTTTGTTTAAAATTTAAAGAATAATAATTTGAAAAAAGTTACTTATTTAAAAAATTAAGTCTTATCCTAGAACTTTTAGTGTTTTTAATACTTGTCCATATAAAAATTAGCAAACATATTAAAAAAAATTATATTTTTTTTAAAAGCAAAGATGACTTTAGAGAACAAAAAATAATAATAAATAGTGTTTTAAGTTATCAAAATCAAAAATATTTTTAAAATTGTTTTTCTTTTTGATGGTTAGTTAGAAATCAATTTTAAAAAACCCAATAAATGGATAAATATCTTTTAAATTAATCTTTTATCTAAAAAAATTGGTTAAATACTTATAATTTTATTAAAAGAATCAAATTTTTGCTTCTCGATTATATTTATTAAGAAAATAACACAAATTGTTTAAAAAAAAAAAAAATTGCAAAAATTACATGAATAAATCCTTTTCTTTCCCCTTTTGTACAGAAATTTTTGGTTAAATCAAATTATTCTTTATTTTCATCTTATTAAAAAAATTTATATCTTTTTTATCTAGACAAGTTACTACAATGACCACAACTAACCACAATAGGAAATAATCACTAAAATTATTATTTATATTCAAATCTATTTGTGGAACAAAAACAATAAGAGATAGACTTTAGGAAACAAATCAATTATTTTTTTTAAAAGTTTCACTTTGGAAGAGTTAGTTTCAAATATCCTTCATAATACAAAAATTATTAAACAATTCTTAAAATCTTATAAATTAATTAGGTATACTTTTTAAATTTTCCGTAGTATCTCTTAAAATTACGAAATAAGTCAGAAGGCAAAAACTTTTTTTTTTTAAAAAATTTTTATGTTTTCTTAAACCCAAATGAAAAAAGTTGAATTTTTTTCTAAAAAAAAGTAATTGGAAAGGTGCATAAAAAGTTAAAAGATATATTCAAGGAAATAGTCAGTTCTGCTTAATAATTATAAGTTACTTAACCCAAAATGCTTGTTTATATTGAAAGAATAATAAATTAAAAAAAAAACAAAAAATTAAAGTCTTATCAAAATTTTTAGTGTTTTATTACTTGTCCATATAAAAATTAACAAACAATTCAAGAAAACCCCAATTTTTAACAGCAAGTGACTTGTGAGAACAAAAAATAATAAAAATTTTTAAGTTATCCAAATCAAAATATTTCCCAAAATTGTTTTCTTTAATGATGGTTTGTTGAAATCTTCTAAAAACCTAATAAAATGAATTAGGATACTAAATTAATCTTTTATCTAAAAATTGATTTAAATACTATAATTTTATTAAAAAAATCAAAATTTTCTTTTCAAAATTTTATTTATTAAGAAAATAACACAAATTGTTTAAAAAAAAAATTAAAAATTACTTGAATAAAATCTTTTTTTTCCCCTTTTGTACAGAAATTTTGGGTTAACCCAAAATTTTTCTTTATTTTTCGTCTTATTAAAAATATTTTTTATACTTTTTATCTGAAAAAGTTACTACAACTGACCACAACTAACCACAATAGGCAAATAATCCACTAAAATTATTATTTTATATTCAAATCTATTTCATTGGAACAAAAAACAATAAGAGATAGTCTTTAGGTTAGCCCAAATCAATTATTTTTAAAAAGTTTCATTTTTGAAGAGTTGGTTTCAAATATCCTTCATATTAAAAAATTATTAAACAATTCTTAAAATCTTATAAATTAATTAGTATATTTTAAATTTAGTGTATCTCCAACAAATTACGAAATAAGATCAGAAAGGCAAAAATTAACTTTTTTAAATAAATTTTTAAGTTTTCTTGACCCCAAATAAAAAATGTTAAGAATTTTTTTTCTAAAAATAATAAATTTGGGAAAAAGGGTTTATGAGAAGTTAAAAGAAAATATTCAAAGGAAATAGTCAAATCTCGCTTAATAATTATAAGTTACTTAACCCAAAATGCTTTGTTTTTAAAATTTAAAAGAATAATAAATTAAAAAAAAATTACTTATTTAAAAATTAAGTCTTATCTAGAACTTTTAGTGTTTTTATTACTTCTATATAAAAATTAGCAAACAATTTAGAAAATTATAATTTTGTAGCAAGTGACTTGTGGGAACAAAAAATAATAATAAATAGTTTTTTGATTATCCAAAATCAAAAAATTTTTCTAAAATTGTTTACTTTTTAAAGATGGTTAGTTAGAAATCAATTCTAAAAACCTAATAAATGAATAAAGGATACTAAATTAATCTTTTTATCTAAAAATTGATTAAAATACTTTATTAAAAAAAAATCTAATTTTTGCTTTTCCGATTATATTTATTAAGAAAATAAAACAAATTGTTTAAACCAAAAAAATTGCAAAAATTAAAGAACAAAGCCTTTCCCCTTTTGTACAGAAATTTTTGGGTTTAAAAATCAAATTATCTTTATTTTCAATCTTATTAAAAATATTTATACCTTTTTATCTAGACAGTTACTACAACTAACCACAATAGCCTAAATCACTAAAATTTTATTTTATATTCAAATCTATTTCGTGGAACAAAAAACAATAAGAGATAGTCTTTAGGTTAGCTTAAATCAATTATTTTTTTAAAAAGTCTCCTTTAGAAAGAGTTAGTTTCAAATATCCTTCATAATACAAAAATTATTAAACAATTCCCAAAATCTTATAAATTAATTAGGTATACTTTTTAAAATTTGCCGTATTATCTCTAACAAATTACGAAATAAGATCAGAAAAGGGAAAAATTAACTTTTTTTAAATTTACTAGTTGAAAAATGTTAGAATTTTTTCTAAAAATAGTAATTGAAAGGGTGCATGGAAGTTAAAGAATATTCAAGGAAATAGTCAGTCTCTGTAATTATAAGTTACTTAACCCAAATGCTTTGTTTAAATTGAAAATAATAATAAATTAAAAAAAAATTTCTTATTTAAAAAATTTAAAATCTTATCCTAGAACTTAGTGTTTTTATTACTTGTCCATATAAATTAGCAAACAATTTGAAAATTTTTTAATTTTTTAACAGCAAGTGACTTGTGAGAACAAAAATAATAATAAATAGTGTTTAGGGGTTCAAAAATCAAAATATTTTTAAAAAAATTTTTTTTTTTAATGATGGTTAGTTAGAAATCAATTCTAAAATTTAAAAAATGAATAAAGGATACTAAATTAATCTTTTTATCCAAAAATTGATTAAAAAACTTATAATTTTTTAAAAAAAATCAAATTTTTTCTTTTCCGTTATATTTATTAAGGAAAAAAAACAAATTGTTTAAACAAAAAAATTGCAAAATTACATGAATAAAATCTTTTTCCCCTTTTGTACAGAAAATTTTTTGGGTTTAAAAACAAATTATTCTTTTTTTTTTCGTCTTATTTAAAAATATTATATACCTTTTTATCTAGACAAGTTACACTGACCACAACT
This sequence comes from Listronotus oregonensis, assembly GCA_019359885.1. NCBI lineage: Eukaryota > Metazoa > Arthropoda > Insecta > Coleoptera > Curculionidae > Listronotus > Listronotus oregonensis. Next base: position 8,179 of record JAHBCN010018839.1, read on the forward strand.
AACCACAATGGCAAATAATCCACTAAAATTATTATTTTATATTCAAATCTATTTTGTGGGAACAAAAACAATAAGAGATAGAAAATTTAGGTGCCCAAAACAATTATTTTTTAAAAAAGTTTCCTTTAGAAGAAAGGGGTTTGTTTCAAAAAAATGTAATACAAAAATTATTCCTTAAAAACAAAATTTTAGGTTACTTTTTAAAATTTACCCTAGTATCTCTAACAAAAAAAAGAAATAAGATCAGAAGGCAAAAATTAACTTTTTAATAAATTTTTTTAAATTTTCTTACCCAAATGAAGAATGTTAAAAATTTTTTAAAAATAGTAATTGGAAAAGGGAAACCCAATAAAAGAAAAAAGGATCTAAATTTATCTTTTTTCTAAAAAAATTTAAAAAATTTAAATTTTTTTAAAAAAAATCAATTTTTTCTTTGATTTTATTATTAAAATAAAAAATTTTTAAAAAAAAAAAATTGAAAAATTAAAGATTTAAAATTTTTTTCCCCTTTGTCAGAAATTTTTTTTTTAAAATCAAATTATTTTTTCCCCCTTTTATTAAAAAAATTTTTACCTTTTTATCAGAAAGTTTACAAAACCCCTAGCCCAATGGCAAATAACCACAAAAATTTTTTTTAATTCAAATCTATTTTTGGGGAAAAAAAATAAGAGATAGACTTTGTTAGCCCCAAAAAATTATTTTTAAAAATTTACTTTAGAAGAGAGTTGTTTCAAATATCCTTCATAATAAAAAAATTAAACAATTCTTAAAATCTTTTAAATTAATTATTACTTTTTTAAAATTTTCCGAGTATCTCTAACAAATTACAAAAATGATCAGAAAAAAAATTAAATTTTTTTTTTAAAATTTTAAATTTTTTTTGACCTAAATAAAAAATTTTGAATTTTTTCAAAAAAAAATAGTGGAAAAGGGGGGTTAGAAATTAAAAGTTTTCAAAGGGAAAAAGTCAGTCTCTGCTTTAAAAATTTGTTACTTAAACCCAAAATGTTTGTTTAAATTGAAAAAATAAAAAATTAAAAAAATTACTTTTTTAAAAAAAGTCTTTCCCAGTTAAGGTTTTTCTTTCTTGTCCATTAAAAAAAAAAGAAACAAATTTGTAAAATTTTAATTTTTTTAAAAAAAGTGGCATTGAAAAAAAAAAAAATTTAAAAAAATGTTTAAAATCCAAAATCAAAATTTTTTCTAAAAATTGTTTTCTTTTTAAGATGGTTGTTAAATAATTCAAAAAAAATAAATGAATAAAGGATATAAATTAATCTTTTTTTAAAAAAATTGTTAAAAAACTTAAATTTTATTAAAAGAAACAAATTTTGCTTTTCATGTTTATTAAGAAAATAAACAAAATTTTTTAAAAAAAAAAAATTTAACATAAATAAAACTTCCCCGTGCAGAAAATTTTGGTTAAATCAATTAAATTTTTTTTTTTCGGGGCTTTTAAAAATCCTTTTTTTCCCCCACAAAGGTTACACAATACCACAACTAAAAATAGAAATTCCTAAAATTTTTTTTATTTCAAAACTATTTCAGGACAAAAAAAAAATAAGGAAAACTTTAGGGTAGCCCAAATCAATTATTTTTAAAAAATTTCACTTTAGAAGAGAGTTAGTTTCAAATATTTTTAAAACAAAAATTATTAAACAATTCAAAATCTTTAAATTTAAATTTGGTATCTTTTTAAAAATTTTCCGTAGTAAAATAATAAAAATAAGTCAGAAAACAAAATTAATTTTTTTAAAAAATTTTTAATTTTTTTAAAAAAGGAAAGTTTTTTTCAAAAAAAAATTAAAGGGGGCCTAATAAATGAAAAAAGGATCTTTAAAATTTATCTTTTTATCAAAAATTTAAAAAAAATTTTAATTTTATTAAAAGAATCAATTTTGCTTTCCGTTTTTTTATTTAAAAAAAAAACAAATTTTTAAAAAAAAAAAAAATTCCAAAAAAAAAACGATTAAAACCCTTTTTCCTTTTTATTTTTAAAAAATTTTTTGGGTTAGAATCAAAAAATTCATTTTTAAAAATTATTAAAAAAAAATTTTTACCCTTTTTTTCTGAAAGTTCTACAATGACCACAACTAACCCAATGGAAAAAATCCCAAAAAAATTTTTTTAATTCAAAAACTATTTCTTGGGACAAAAACAATAAAAAGATAGACTTTGGTTGCAAATCAATTATTTTTTAAAAAATTTACTTTAAAAAGAGTTGTTTTAAATATCACCTAAAACAAAAATTTTGAAATTTTTAAAATCAAAATTAATTAGGTATACTTTTAAAAATTTAAAAAGTATTCTCTAACAAATAAAAATAAAATCAAAAAAAAAAATTAACTTTTTTTTAAAAAATTTTAAATTTCTTGATAAATAAAATTTAAATTTTTTAAAAATATTAATTGGAAAGGGGGAAAAGGGAAATTAAAAATTTTCAAAGGGAAAAATCAGTCTCCAATAATTTAAATTCTTTCCCAAAAACTTTGTTTAAAATTTAAAAAATAATAAAATTTAAAAAAAATTTCTTTTTTTAAAATTAAATCTTATCTGAATTTTTAATTTTTTTACTTTTAATCCTTAAAAATTTAAAAAGAAAATTTTTTTTAAACAAAATGACTTGTAGAAAAAAAAAATAATAAATAGTGTTTAAGTTATCCAAAAACAAAAAATTTTTTTTAAAATTTTTTTTTTAAAGATGGTTGTTAAAATCAATTCAAAAAATAATAAATGAAAAAAGGGTCTAAAATTTAAACATCTAAAAAAAATTTTTAAAAAACTTTAAAATTTTTAAAGAAACAATTTTGCTTTTTATTTATTTTTTAAAAAAATAAAAATTGTTTAAAAAAAAAAAAAATGCAAAAATAATGAATAAAACCTTTTTTTTTTTTTTCGGTGGTAAAATCAAAAAATTTTTTTTTCGTCATTTAAAAAAATTTTTTATACCTTTTTATCAGACAAGTTCTTGCCCCTAACCAATAGGAAATAATCCACAAAAATTGTTTATTTCAAATCATTTTGGGGGGAACAAAAAATATTAGAATATTTATTGCTAAAACAATTTTTTTTAAAGTTTCACTTTAGAAGGTTGGGTTTTAAAAACCTTTATAATACAAAAATTATAATTCAAAATCTTTAAATTAATTAGGTCTTTTTTAAAAATTTTGTAAATTTTCTAACAAATTACAAATAAGATCAAAAAAAAAATTAACCAATAAATTTTTAAGTTTTCTTTACCTAAATAAAAAATTTGAATTTTTCTAAAAAAATAAAATTTGGGAAAAGGGTCAGGTAATCTTTAAAATAGTCAGTCTCTGTATTTATAATTACAAAAAGCTTTTTTTAATTGAAGAATAATAAAAAAATTCTTATTTAAAATTAAATCTATCCTGAATTTTTGTTTTTTTTCCCCGTCCTATAAAAAAACAAAAAAATTTAAAAAAATTTTATTTTTCCAAATGACTTGTGAAGACAAAAATAATAATAAAAAAGATTTTAAATTATCAAAAACCCAAACTTTTTTTAAAAATTTTTTACTTTAAAGGTTGATTGAAATCAATTCAAAAAAATAAAAGGGTAAAAAGGGAAATAAAATTAATCTTTTTTTCAAAAAAATTGTTTAAATATTAAATTTTAAAAAAGATCAAAAATTTCTTTTCCATTATTTTATTAAAAAAAATAAAAAATTTTTAAAAAAAAAAAAAATTAAAAAATTACATGAAAAAAATCTTTTCTTTTTTTGGATTTAAAAACAAATTATTTTTTTATTTTATCTTTTAAAAAAATTTATATCTTTTTATCAAAAGTTCTACAAACCCAAAAAATAAAAAATCCACTAAAAATTTTTTTTATATTCAAATCTTTTCATTGGGGAAAAAAAACAATAAAGATGCTTTAGGTTAAATCCCAAATTTTTTTTAAAAAAATTTTCCCTTTAAAAGTTGGTTTCAATTTTCATTCAAAAAAAAATTAAAAAAATTCAAAAACTTTAAAATTAAAAAAATTTCAAAATTTAGTAATATTCTAACAAATTAAGAAATAAGATCAGAAAAGCAAAAGTCTTTTTTTTTTTAAAATTTTTTAAATTTTCTTAATCAAAAAATTTTAAATTTTTTTTAAAAAAAATTTGGAAAAGGGTGCAAAAGGGTTAAAAAATATATTCAAGGAAATAGTGTCTCTGTATGGGTTTGTTTTAACCCAAAACTTGTTAAATGAAAAAAATAATAAATTAAAAAAATTACTTATTTAAAAAATTTAAAATCTTATCCTAGAAATTTTAGTTTTTTTTTACTTTATATAAAAATTGAAACAAAATTTTTAAAAATTTAATTTTTTTGGCAAGTGCTTTTGAAAAAAAATAATAATAAATAATTTTTTAAATTATCCCAAAAACAAAAAAATTTTTTTTTGTTTATTTTAATGATGGTTAGTTGAAATCAATTCTAAAAACCTAATAAAGAATAAGGTACTAAATTAATCTTTTTTTAAAAAATTGATTAAAAACTTTTAAATTTTTTAAAAAAAATCAATTTTCTTTTGGAAATTTTTTAAAGAAAATAAAAAGGGTTTTTAAAAAAAAAAATTAAAAATTTCATGAAAAAACCTTTTTTTCCCTTTTCAAAATTTTTTGGGAAAATCAAAATTATTCTTTTTTTCGTCTTTTAAAAATATTTTTTCTCTTATAAATGACCACAACTAAAACCCTGGCAAAAAATCCATAAAATTTTATTTTATATTCAAATCTATTTTTTGGGAACAAAAAAAAAAGAAAAACTTTAAATAAATTTTCAATTATTTTTAAAAAATTTCAGAAAGTTGTTTAAATACCCATTAAAAATTTTCAATTCTTAAAAACTTAAAATTGTAGGATCTTTAAAATTTCCGTGATTCTCAAAATTAAAAAAAGATCAAGGCAAAAAAAACTTTTTTTAAAATTACAAATTTTCTTATTAAGAAAAAAATTTATTTTTTTAAAAAAAAAATGAATTTGGGAAAAGGGGGCAGAAGTTAAAAGATTATTAAGGAAATAGTCATTCTCTTAAAATTCAAATTACTTGGAAATCCTTTAAATTAAAAAAATAATAAATTAAAAAAATTACTTTTTAAAAATTAAAGTCTTATCTGGACTTTTGTGTTTTTAAGCCCCTATAAAAATTAGCAAACAATTAAAAAAAATTATTTTTGGGAAATATTAAAAAAAAATAAAATAAAAACTTTTAAGTTATCCAAAATCAAATATTTTTAAAATTTTTATTTTAATGATGGTTATTAAAATAATTTAAAAACCCAAAAAATGAAAAGGATTAAATTAATCTTTTTTTCTAAAAAAAGTTAAAATACTTATAATTTTATTAAAGAATCATTTTGCCCGTTTTTATTAAGAAAATAAAAAAAAATTGTTTAAAACAAAAAAAAATTGCAAAAATTTCTGATTAAAATTTTTTTTTCCCCTTTTTTGAAATTTTTTGGGTTAAAATCAAATTATTCTTTTTTTTTCGTCATTTAAAAAAATTTTATACCCTTTTTTTCGAAATTCTACAACTAACCACAATAGGCAAATAATCCTAAAATTATTATTTAATTCAAATCTATTTCTGGGGAAAAAAAAACTAGGGGATAGTCTTTGGTTGGCCCAAATCAATTATTTTTAAAAGTTTCACTTTAGAAGAGTTGTTTTAAATATTTTTAAAAAAATTTTTTAAAATTTTTAAAACTTTAATAAATGGTATACTTTTTTTCCTGTATCTTAAAAAATTACGAAATAAAATCAAAAAAAAATTAACTTTTTAAAAATTTTTTAAATTTTCACCTAAAAAAAAATTTAAATTTTTTTAAAAATAAATTGGAAAGATATGAGAGTTAAAGAAAATTTTTAAGGGAAAAGTGTCTTGCAAAAATTATAAATTCTTAAAAAATCTTTGTTAAATTGAAAAAATAAAAATTAAAAAAAATACTTTTTAAAATTAAAATCTTTTCCCAGAAATTTTTTTTTTTTTTCTTTCCATATAAAAAATTAATGAATCGAAAATATAATTTTTTCACAAATGACTTGTGAAAAAAAAAATAAATAAAAAAATTTTAAATTATCAAAAACAAAAATTTTTCTAAAAAAAATTTTTACTTTTAATATGGTTGTTGAAAACATTAAAAACTGGGAAATGATAAAGGTACTAAATTAAACTTTTTTCTAAAAAAATTGATTAAATATATAAATTTTTTAAAAAGACATTTTGCTTTTTGTTATATTTATTAAAAAAAATAAAAGGTTTAAAAAAAAAAAATTACAAAAATTTCTTTAATAAAACTTTTTTACATTTTTAAATTTTTTGGTTTCAAATTATTCTTTTTTTTGTCTTTTAAAAAATTTTTTACTTTTATCGACGTTACTACAAGCCCCCAACCCTAGGAAAAATCCCTAAAATTTTTTTTATTTCAAATCTATTTCGTGGGAAAAAAAAAACAATAAGAATGTCTTTAGGTAAACCCAAAACATTATTTTTAAAAGTTTTTTTTTAAAGGGGGTTAGTTTTAAAAATCCTTATAATACAAAAAAAAATTAAAAAATTTTTAAAACCAAAATTAAATTGGTAAACTTTTTTTTACCGTAAGTTCTAAAATTACGAAATAAAAATCAAAAAATCTTTTTTTAAAATTTTAAGTTTCTGACCCAAATAAAAAAAGTTAAATTTTTTTTAAAATAAAAAGGAAAGGGGGGCCCCCGAAGTTAAAAGATATATTCAGAAATAGTCAGTCTCTGTTAATAATTATAAGTTACAACCCAAAATGCTTTTTTTAAAAGAAATAATAAATTTAAAAAAAAAAAGCCTTTTTAAAAAATTAAGTTTTTATCCTAAAAACTTTTGGTTTTATTCTTCCCTATAAAAATTAAGCAAAAAATTTAAAAAATTAAATTTTTGGAATGCTTTGAGAAAAAAAATAATAATAAAAGTGTTTAATTTCAAAATCAAATATTTTCTTTTTTTCTTTAAATTATGGTGTTAGAAATCAAATTTTAAAAAACCCAATAAAAGAATAAAGGATACTAAATTAATCTTTAATCAAAATTTGGTTAAAATATATAATTTTTAAAAGATCTGCAAATTTTGCTTTCCGATTTTATTTATTAAAATAACACAAACTGTTTAAATAAAAAGATACAAAAATTATACAGACAAATCTTTTCCCTTTTGTACAGTAATTTTTGGTTAAAATCAAATTATTCTTTATTTTCGTCTTATTAAAAGTATTTATATACCTTTTATCTAAATGAGTTACTACAATGATACAACTAACCACAATAGGCAAATAATCCACTAAAATTATTATTTTATATTCAAATCTATTTCATTAGGAACAAAAAACAATAAGAGAAAAAGACTTTAGGTTAAACCCAAATCAATTATTTTTTTAAAAAAATTTCACTTTAGAAAAAGTTAGTTTTAAATATCCTTCAAAATACAAAAATTTTTAAACAATTCTTAAAAACTTAAAAAATTAATTGGGGATACTTTTTTAAAAAATTTTTTGTATTTTCTCAACAAATTTCGGGAAAAAAAAACAAAAGGCAAAAAATTTTTTTTTTAAATTTTTTTAAATTTTTTTTTACCTAAAATGAAAAATTTTAAATTTTTTTAAAAAAAAAAATTGGAAAGGGTTTTTGGGGAAAAAAAAGAATATTAAAGGGGAAAAAAATCAATTTTCTTAATAATTTTTTAAAAAACTTAACCCAAAATTTTTTTAAAAATTAAAAAAAAAATAAAAATTAAAAAAAAAATTTTTTTTTTTAAAAAAATTAAAAAATTATCCTAAAATTTTTTTTTTTTTTTTACTTTCCCCCTAAAAAATTTGCCAAAAAATTTAAAAAAAATTATAATTTTTTTAAAAAAAAATAAAAATTTTAGAACAAAAAAAAAAATAATAAATAATGTTTGGGGGTTTTAAAATCAAAAATTTTTTAAAAAAATTTTTACTTTTAATATGGTTAAGGGTTTGAAATCAATTCTAAAAAACCCAATAAATGGAAAAAAAAGGGTACTAAAATTTTAAAAATTTTTTTCTAAAAAAAATTTATTTAAAAAACTTATAATTTTATTAAAAAAATCAAAATTTTTTCTTTTCCATTAAAATTTTTTTTAAAAAATAAAAAAAATTTTTAAAAAAAAAAAAAATTTTTAAAAAATTTCATGAAAAAACCTTTTTTCCCCCCCTTTTTAAAAATTTTTGGTAAAAAAAAAAAATTTTTCCTTTTTTTTTCGTCTTATTAAAAAAAAATTTTTATACCTTTTTATCTAAAATTTTCAACTAAACAATAACCCAAAAAAAAAATCCACTAAAAAATTTTTTTTTTTATTCAAATCT
>JAHBCN010018840.1:0-16560 GCA_019359885.1 Listronotus oregonensis
ACCAAAAGTTTCCCAAAAAGGAATAAAATAAAGCGTTTTTCAACTCTTTTTTTAAGTGTTTTTATTTGAAAAAACAGCCACTTACTAAATTAGAAGTTTTATCCTGATAGGATTTTGCAAGTGTTGGCTGCAAGTAGCGTCCCAAAGTTATTGTTTTTTATATTTTCAGAAAATTAACCCATGTAGGCCATAAATATTAGCATTTCCGCCACCAGCGCAGGTGTGTTCCACACAAGGAGCCAAGTCTGAGAGCGAGGAAATATGAAATGTTTTGTTATCTAACAAATTTCCCAAGGACAAGATGGAAGTGCGTTAATCAAGCATTACTTTTGGGCCTGAAGAGCAAGGACGGCCTTATCTTTACTTGCCTGGCATATGACTGTAATATATTTGTGACAAGCTTGGAAATCAAAAGGTCAAAATCTTTTTTTTTTTTTTTTTTGTGGTTGAGATTGCCAACAGATAATACCTTACAAAACAATTGTTAAAATCATTATCTACTGTAGCAAGAATATAGGGAGGTAAAATTTTGGGAATAAATCTGATCGTCATTGATTTAACCTAAAAAGGCAGGAATAGACAGGATGGATGTATCCTTATTCCGAGACCTCAAAATTTTACTGAAAGAGTGCTTTGAACCAAAAATTTAATTTAATATCGCAATTTGTAATGTCTTGAACCAACTTTGTAATATATTATCAAATTCGCGAAGTAAATTTGGAGATTTCCAACAAGGTGAACATCTTAACAAATAAGACATTTGAGTTATAGCAAAGGAATATTTTATGTATATGTAAGTATATTTGTAAATAACTGCTAAGAGATTTTAAAAATTCTGTCTCTTTATTAATTGATTATTCAATTTCATTTGACGAAAAAGCACTTTCTAATAAATTAAAATGGGAATTACTGACAGATTAGGAACAACACTCAAACAATTTGATGGTATATTAAAATGATCTTTTATTAAGACTAATCAAAATTTAAATTAAAACCCAAATCTTTACTTCCTCTGATTATTTTATGAAAATTATTTAAAACCGAATTTGGGTTTTCAGCAAGTGAAGGATTTTATTTACTAAACAAAGAAAATTGCCACATTTACCTAGTAGATTCAAACCAGGTCGATTTAAGGAAAAGGAATTTAAGGAAAAATTATCTAATGATTTCAACATACTGAGAAAAACAACAGGCAAAGATCTCCCCACCCAATTATTTTCTATTCATTGAATTCCAGGAAAAGAAAGCAGAGTTCACCAAGAAATTTATGTAAAATGGAAGTTTATCCAAAAATCTCGGCCCCCTTAAAGTTGAGATTTAAATTAGACCAAGTTCGGTCCACAATTTCGTTTCACTCCTTCTTAACTTGTTAAGTTTTTAACTTGCTGTCTATAATAATAAAAACAAGACGTGAAATGTACCAATCGGTAAAAACATTACCAAGGCGAAAAAAAAACAAAGTACTGGACAGAACTTGTCCTAATTTTAGATGTCAGTACTCGTAAGAGGCGAGATTTTTGGATAAAAACTATAAGACGTGAAAATAGACCAATCGGTAGAAAAATTCCAAGGCGAAAAGAAAAAAAAGTACTGGACAGAACTTGTTCTAATTTTAGATCTCAGTACTCGTAAGAGGTCGAATTTTTGGATAAAAACTTGGCTTTTTTTCCCAAGGTATTTTGGGGAACGTAACAAAATTTGTTTTAAAGACAAATTTTAAAGGTTTAATTTTTAAAAAAAAAGTAAAATTTAGAAATTTTCTGAAAAATTCCTTTGGGGAGACTTTTACAACTTTTTCTTTTCTCTCTCACTAGGACTGCCTGATAATTGGGGCTTAAAAAATTTATTAGAACAAATCATCAGGTTTTATTATATTATATTGGCAAAAGCGTCAAAAACAAATATATCGACTTATACATTTTTCGTTTTAATATTACCTCAATCATTACCATTATTTACGATTTTTAATGTTTATGTGTTGGAATTTTGACCACTTGTCATATAAATTCGCATTATTATTACAACTTTATTAATACAATCGAACCGAAAAATAATATTGTTGTCTTAAAAGATTAAAAGTAAATCAATCTTGGCATATAAACTCCGCGTGTGGGTGGATTAAGACAAGAACTTAACATAAATTTACATAATTTTCCCATATTTTGACCTTATGTTATTCAAAACAGTATCATATAGGTTGGTATGATTTAGAACCTAGGATTTTATAAATTTTTATGTTAGAGGACTATTAGCAAGAACTTTCTCGATTTTCGTAATAATAAAAATATATATAACTCTTTTTTTAAAAACCTTAAATTTTTAATAATGAAATCTTAAAAAAATGTTGAAATATAAAAATAATAAAATATGAGACCATGTAGATTTTCGCAAAGTAACTGGCAAAAAATGGCAGACTATTATAGTATCATAATTTGGTAATTTCTGTTCTCTTGCTATATTTACCTAATTAATAATTTTTTTTTATCTATATTTAATTATTTTAAGAATATGTTATTATTTATCCAAGCCATACAAAATAAATAAAAACAAATTTTTAAGTCCTACGCTTTCACGATGTAAAATATATATCTTTTGTGCTACAAAAAACATTTTTTCCCATCATTTTCTTTAAAATTTTTAAATAATAATGGGTTAGCTACTTTTTTATAAACTTTAGAATTTAAAAAAATAGATTTAGGTAATTTTTTAAAATTTTTTAAAAGAAAACTGAGTAGGAGAAATATGACACATCGGGAGAAAAATGACTATTAAATTGGTCTTAAAGAATGCTGACAACATTAACTTAAAATATATTCAAAAATATTAATACAGAGCATTAAAAATTAACCATTTTTTTTGAATTATTGAAATATCTGTATTATACTAAATTTTGTGCAATAATAGTAAGGATATTTTGTTTTACTTTACGTTCTTAAGTCATTAAAAAAATCGAAAGTTTGATTTAATCTTTTGTCTAATTTACCAAATTTTTTAACTTTCTCATTTTTTTTTATATAGAAAATATCTTGCTTTTTAGGCCAACAAAATCTACCAAATGTATATTTTAGGAATTTAACAACATCTTTCTTTTAATAATTCGACAACTTGTCCAACAAAATAAGAAAAACCCTTTTTTCCATGAATTTTACCCCAAGGTCCCCATTTTTGATACCATTTTAGTTTTAAGTAATTAAAATAAAGTCAATTTAGGCCTTAAGTAATGCTTTTTCTGTATTAGTATAAAATACAGTTCTAGTATATTTTCTTTTTTATTAAACATGTGTTTAACTGGCATTAAAATGTATTGGTCTTAATTCTACAACATTTATCATCAAAATTTCAAATTATTTGGCTAATTTTTATAGTGTTGGGAATAGATTTTATTTCAAATTGTGACAGCAATTCTTAAACATTGTATATATCAATGTTCTTTTTTTATAAAAAAAATTAAGTATAACTTATTATTAGACACTCAATAAATTTATTTAAAGGGGTTATGTCCGCACTATGTTTTTTTAGTGCACCACCTATACCATCGGCATATTTTCTATTTGTAGTTCTCTACGCTTTACTGTACATTACTATTTAATGCACTGGACTACCCAACAATACATTCTATAAAATCCTTTAGAAATAGGTACTTGTTTTCCACATTAACTAAGTTCCTGTTTGGTGTCATTTTTGTCTTAGGATGTTACTTTACTCCCGCTTTGGTTTTCAACTAAATATGACCAAAAAGACTAATATGGGACCAAAATGACTGGGACAAAAGTGACATTTTTACACCTTTATGAATTTAAAACAAAAGTAAAGGTATGTATCAGAGCAATTGCGTGTTATAATGATCAAATATCTTACCTTATTAATCAAAAATAATAAAAATTTACCTAAAAAATACGTAATACATATATTCATAGGGATAAGACTGGCAGTTAATTAGAGACTGCTAACACAGACTAAACAGGGCCGTATCTAGGTATGGCCGCGCCCTTGGCGGAACTTAACATTTGCCCCCTCTCCTTACACTAGGGGATTTGGTGAGTATGGAATACTCTTAACAAAAATAAGGATTCCGGGGTTATTACTAACCAAGAATTTCCTTTCTTTAAAATACCAATTTTGTGGTAAAATTTGTGTCGAATTCTATATTTTCTTTATATGAAAATATTAGCCTATCACTTGAAAGAGACATGATATACATCCTTATTTGCGGATGATTAAATTTAGAATAAATTTTCTCAACAATAAAATCGTAGTTACAAAAATACTGTGCATAGCAGGCCTTCTAAAACTTAGTATTTATACTTTAATAAATTAAATAATATGCAACAAAAAAAAAAGAAATAGTGCTGCCCCAATGTATAAAATACCAATTTATCAGCAGCCTAAAAATTAAAAAAATTTAAGAGTTATATTTCTGCTGTAGGTATCAGAATAAATTGATATTTTATTAATAATTCATATATTTATTAGTCTTAATATATTAAAAATAATTAAACTAAGTATCTAAGTTAAAAATTTGTTATAAAATTGTTCTATTGTAATTTATTTATTTGATAAATTTTGTCAATAAAAGATAATAATGACTACCGTACTGACAACTGATAAAAAACAAATATTTTTCATAGTCAATTTTGCGCCCCCCAGGTAGCTGGGCCCTTGGCGGGCGTCCTCTCGCCACCGCCTAAATACGGCCCTGAGAATAAAAGCTTTTTACTTTTTATAATCAGATTACAAAACAAAACGAGTATTCATAAATTTAACTGCTTTTGTGGCTGCTTCATGTAAAACTAAAATGCATCTTTCTTCGCCATGCGCCACCTAAATATTTTTATAAGCATCGCAGAAATTGGGGACAGGAGTGACGTAGAGCCAGCAGAGAGGGGACAAATGCTTGCTTTAATACTTTTTAAAAGTGTAAAGTTATTATAGGATGAATTTCTCTTAATAATTATAATTAGTAATTAGGTTTGCTGGCAAGCACTCTTTTTCATAAGGCAGAACAATCCGAACTTTTATATTAAGGAGTTGGGAGGAGAAACAAGATTTTACGTTTTTCCATTTAGTTTCTAAAATTTTTGAAGCTAAATTTTACTTTAGTGTTATTATTTAGATTGTCTGATTCATGTTGTTTTAATAGATATATAATTTTCCTTTCTAACTTTCAGGAGTGTGTACAAACTCTTTAGGGATTTGCAATTTAAAGTTTTGAGTAAATCACCAGTATTACATTTTGTTCAAAGCAGGAAATGTAATATATGACAATATTAAAAATTATTTTTTAATGTTCTCACCAAGTATCCAAATATATTTTGACTTAACAACGATTAATATAAATATATTTCATTATAAGTTATTGTTATAACATCTTTACGAATACCCCTTCGCCAATTTGTCAAGGTGTATTTGGATTTTGTTTTGGGCTTATGATATCATGTTAAGGTCTTTTGAACCTTGTAATAAAATCTTTTATATGTTTGTTGTATTTAATAAAAAAAATATAAGCACAATTTTGTTCAAAAATTTGACTAAAACTTCAGGGACTTTAAATGGCACTAAATAGATATAATTTAGTATAAAATGACGATTAGCAAATGTTAATTCATTTTCTTTGAATGGTGTACAAGTTTAGGTACATTTATAATGCCGCCAAGACATGAGGTTTTCGTTTTTTATCCGATCTCGTATAGTCATAACTGATTTTTATCTTATTTAAGGGCAAATGTAAATGATTTTTTTTTTGTAATTTTGGGACAGTTCACGAAGGCTGATGCCTAAGTACTAACGTAACGTGGGCGTCCTAAGTGTGGTGAGAAGAGTTTGTTCACACAGGACTTAAATATTTGGAGATTGGGAGGAGAAGGAATAACTTGTACGGGCAGCAGGTTCCATAGTCTTGACACTCTAGGGATGAAGGAACGAAAATTGCGGGAAGTTCGGGGCCTCTCTAACTGAACTGTAAAAGGATGCATAAAAGTTGCACTACGTGTTGCTCTGTTGGGAGCTGCCAGAGAAGGAATTTTACAGGCCAACTGCTTTAAGCAGAAGCCGTGAAAATACCTAAATAAGAGCGACAGATCCCCTAGAGCTCGACCGTGAGTAAAAAGAGGAAGCCTTTCTGTGAGCGTGGGATCATTAATAAGACGAACAGCTTTTCTTTGAATGGAGTCCAGAATGCTAAGTGTTGTAGGGGACGCCATTCCCAAGACTTGAGAACAATATTCTAAAGAGGGTCTGATTTGGGATACATACATAGTAGTTAATATGAGAATTCAAAGAGTTTAAAAATTTAGAATTAGCTCCGCTTGCTCCAAAACCACTATTTATAATGTAATATTGGAACTCAGCCTGAAACGGGATTTTAAATTAAAATTAAAAATACTGTTTAAAGGATTATAACAAATACTCAAAATAATATTTTTTTATAACCTGTAAGAATAGCCAACATTGTAGAAGCCAAATTTAAATAATTTTAATATAATTTTTATTTAATTATATAATACCTTAAAACCATTGATGGGTTTATCACCAAAGCGTTCATAAATTTTCGTTTCTTTCTAATTATTATGTGTGTCATTTTTATCACATATTTTATTAAAAGAATTTTTTAAATAATTTTTTGAGTTTCTCGCTGACTTCCGTCCTAGTTTTAGGTCATTGACCATGAACTCGTAAATCGTCTTAAGAATACTTAAAAAAAACTTTTAAAAAAGTTATCGATGTTTTGGTGACACCGGTTTTAAAATATCAAAATATCAAAACTTTTTTTTTAATACCTTTATATGAATTTAAGTTAAGATTACCCGAATATTATTTTAAAAAATAGATATATTTAAATACAAGCATTTTTATATACAGTGTACCCAGAATAGGTGGCCAAAGAGAACAAGTGTACCAAAAATTTTTAAATTTAAAAACAGTATTGCGGGAATATGATTTGCATGGTCTGTAACGACAGGCAACAAAATTTTACTCTAAAAGTCAGTTAGAACAAAATTGGGAAAAATCGCCAATAATGAACCATATACCAAAGTAGTTCTTCGTTTAATTTTTTTTATTTTCGTTAAAACTTCACTTGGAAATCGCTGTAAATAGATTGACTAATAATAAAAATATGAATTTGTATTTTTTGATTCCTTATTAAAAATATTTTATTGTGAGTTACATTATTTCTCTGCTAAAATTCCTTAAGTAAGATATTTCGTGAAGAAACTGATAAAAGACCGGTATCTACATAAATGCAGAACACTTTGGTTATAGGACTTTTTTTAAATATTATAGTTGTATTTAACAATCTATAATTCAAAATAATAATCTTAATTTGATTTCGGAACAATATATCTTAATAACATTTGGCTCTAATGGCCAAACTAAAGGTACTTCATTAAGTGGTTAGTTTTTCCAATTTTGTTGTAACTGGGCCTTTATAGTAACGATTTAAATAAAATTTAGTATTGATTGCTATCCACAAATTAAAATGTTCTTTATATATTATTTAATTGGTATATAAAAAAAATAAATAAATCTAATTAGGATAGTAGCACAAGAAATAAAGCATTTTGTATCGCAATTTTTTTTCCTACACGGATTTACCTAATTTTCACAGAAGGAAGGGAATAGCCCAAGGATCCAATTATATATCATGCCGGGGGGAGCTTTTATTCTGGGGATGAAATTTTTTATTACATCGTAACTAAGAAATTGATGAAAAAAGTAATTCTAAGTAAAGAATGTTTAAGTAACGGTTTTTTGACGAAAAAATCGATGTTTCTAATGGGTGTTTGGCAAATAACTCGAGAATATGTATTTTATCAAAAAACTGTAGAGAGTGGAATTGTGGCTTATATAAAAAGAATGTTTTTTAATTATTTCTCTACAACCAATATGAACCGAGCTACGGCTTGTTATTGATTAGTTTTTGTTCGTGAAGTGCTAAATTTGAGAGATTCAAAATCAAGCGAAAAAAATTCAATTATTCGGGGGAAGCTCCTAAAGTCCTTTTAAAGTATATTATTAGACCTTTCTTTAAAAAAAGTCTCTAGCATGAAAATTGAGCAAGCTATGATAAAAATAAGGTCGATCGATACTTTCTTTTTACAAAAAAAATCACTGAAAACAACCCTCTAATTACCCTCCTAATTAAAATTAATCTTTCCTAGAAGTTTAAGCACTTCAAAATGCCTAATTTTAGAAAAATTGAAGTTTAAAGTTAAAATCGATATTCCGCAATTTCGTGAAAAGCCCTTTTTTTCCAAAATAAGTCCAAAAATACTAAAGATGCAAAAAAAACTAGATACCGAATTGTAGCTTTTTTGATAACAACGATTTTCCTTTGCATAGATTTTCTGTATTATCTGTATCTGTATCTGAAAGTGCGGAGGGTGATAAACATCACTGCACCTAGGCCTCAGTAGGCCCATTGTGCTCCTCCTAAAGGGGACTCCTCACTCAGTACGCTGCCCATCCTACTGATTTAAAGTAGGTGAGAACGTCGCCGAGGGGAATCTCCTTAATGTCAGCCAAAGAAAGTCAATACTCGCCCAACATGGATCTTTTTTTGGACAAGAGTGCAGGGCAGTCACAAAGGATGTGCTCCACCGTCTCGTCTTCCTGTTCACAACCTCTACACAGAGGTGTGTCATTTATACCCATTTTAAAGAGGTGTTTCTGTAGTTGACAATGTCCAGTAAGAACGCCCGTGATTAGACGAAGGCTCGCCCTAGGCTTTGCCAAGTAATGTTTAGCTGTATTTCTGTCAGGATAGTTCAATAACTTCCTAAAAAAGTTACAGTTTACTGTTTCATCCCATCGTGTTGTAAACTGCCGATAAGAGTGTTTTTTAATTAGGTCCCTCATCGTAGACCCTGTCAGACCTACGAAAGGTTCGGGTCCAAAAGGTTTTGTCCCGGCAGCCTTCCTGGCCAACGAGTCAGCGATGCGGTTGCCTTTGAAGTGCGCGTGTCCTTTGGTCCAGCAGATAGTGACCACATTCATGCTGGAAGCGTCCACAAGGGCACGGTGACATTCTAGTACCAGACCCGAGGTGAGCGCGGTCTCCTTAGGGTAGTAGTGTCTGTCTGCAATCCGTATGGATAAGCACGACTTTATCAGTAATATTTTTACTGCTTATTTCTTTGCAGCTATGGCTATGCCTGTGAGCTCAGTTTGAAGCACGCTGGCCAACTCACCCATAGCCCTTTTGATGTTTAAGTTAAGAGATCTAGAATAAATTCCACATCCCGTACCTTTTTACGTTTTCTAACTGTCTGTGTAGATATTAATTATACCTGCCACGTTTGTGTTCGATTCTCCTTTGACGTTAATTTTGTAGGATTTGTTAAAAACAAAACATGGCGCAATAGAGTCCACTTTCGCCTGCACCCCTCTGTGCGCCAACTCCTACGTCGGGCATTATACCAACAGTGCGGAGGCGCAACATAACCGTCAACACAACCTCCTTGACGAATATGTCAAGGGGTGTGAGGTTTAGAATTATCTCCATGGCCCTAGTTGGTGTTATTCCCAGGCTCCGGTGGTGTTGAGACAAGGCATTCTCTGTACATGGTCTAGCTTTTGGATACTGTCGTCTGCTGGGCTTTCTGCCCCCAGACAATAGCACCGTAGGTTAGCATAGGTCTTTTGATGGCCGTCTAAATCCACAGGGTGACTCTAGGTGACAGTCCCCAGGATCTGCCTATGGTCCGGCGACACTGCTCATAAGAAATGTATGCTTTCTTGATTCTTTTCTCCAAGTGGGAGTTCCATGTTAGCTTACTATCAAAGGTTACCCCAAGGTATTTCACCTCTGTAGCAAAGCTTAGTTGTGTGTTTAGGAGTCTAGGAGCGTTCAAGTTCACCGTCCTCCTTTTACTTGTGAAGAGAACCATCTCTGTCTTTTTTGGGTTGATGGATAGCGCGTGATCTTTTTATTATCCTGAGGGCAGTCTGCATTCTTTCGCAGAGTACGCTCTCGAATTTCCCTGTGGACAGTATGACCAAGTCATCTGCGTATGGTGTAGAGATTTTCCTTATTGATGCGGTCGATGAGGCTGCCTAGGACCATGTTCCAACAGTAGCGAAGACCATTGTGCGGCGATGTCCACTCGTGACTTTGCCTCAGATTCACACTAATTTGTATTCTCTTTAGAGAGCAATTAACGGGGCTCAAACGTGTAGTATTTTTAGGCGTTTCTACGCCAATATAAAGCCGTAAGTACTTGTTTAGGATCTTTCTTCAAATGCACCTGCTATATCTAAAATCCTCATGACATCTGTGTTTCAGACAGTCTTTCAGGTATACACACAAATATCATCATTGAACCTGGCTTTAATCTTTCCGTGTAGAATCTTATTTCAAAATCCTTCATTTATGAATTTAAGTAAGGTGGCTTCAAATGTTTTTGCCAAATCAATTGAGATAAAACGATTTCCGCTTTATTGACTTCATTTATGAAGACTATGTTTTTAAAATTTTTATAAAAGTAGCAGCCATTAGAATAATTTTGCCAAAAATATTTTATTGATATTTTTTCCAGCATAAATTTTCATTGCCTAAAATCTCTTGAAAAGAATGACTTCAAATCCTCCATTGCTAAAGCAAATGTTACTATTCTGAAATGATCTTCCACAACAATAAACAAGGCCTTTATTATACATCTAAGTGTGTATGAAGACTGATTTCAAAATTTTTTTTTTGGCCTTAATTTTTTTTTTATTTTTTTGTCTCAAAAAGCCCAAAAGACGTAAACAAATGTGACCCCGGGTGTAATTCCCAAATAAAAAAGGTACTTTTCCGGGGGGTGAAAAAAGGTCGAAATTTCTTAAATTAAATTTTTTAGCCCCAAAAAACGTTGGGAAAAATAAATGTTTTGTTAAAAGAGGGTCAAGAGAATTAGCGGGAAATTATTTTCAAGTTTCTAAAACTACCGCAAGGGGGCGCAACCGCAACAGTAAATTAAAAATTTTATTTTTTCTCCAAAATCATCCAGTATTGGGTACAATTTTGATAACATTAGCAAAAACTTTAACCAATTCTGCATTAGTTTGGTTAAGGACTCTTTGTCGTATTTCTAATAATAAGGGTGGGGGAAGATGATACATTTGCAACTTTCAAAAAGCTCTATCTTCTACATCTTTTACGGAAAGGTAGTTTAAGTGGATCCCTGTTTAAAAGAAAATTAAAAGCTCTTTTAAATGTCATCCTTTTTGGTGTTGGCTTGTTTGTAGTTCACCGAATAGAGAGAGTTTTTTAAGAGAATATCGGTTTTTCAAGAATTTTTTAAAAAAGTTGGATACAACAATATGATTTTTATTGTAGGTTTAGAAAAAATATACCTTCACTCTGGTAAAAACCGCGTTTTGATATCTGCATTCGTTTTCGAGATATTTTAAAGTAACCTGTTTTTTAATGATAAATAATATTAACAATTAATTAAAACAGTCTTTGTGACGGGAATAATAATAACTGTAGAGTAATAGATAAAATACTGGAAACCATTTTAAAGTTTGTATTGTATCCACTAGAGAACAGAATAAGTAATCGAAAACATGAAAATGCGGTGATTGGAGCATTTATTCACTCTAAACCCGCGTTTACACGATGCCACTTGACGAGACAATTGTTGGGGCCAGTTGTCTTGGGTCAGTTGCTTTAATGACTAAGGCCAGTCCAATTTAATGAGAACTTGTTCACATGGCGAAACCATTGCCACGGCAGTTGGTGACGAAAAATGGCGGAGTCCTCATCGTCTGTTGTGTCTAGTGATGAATTGAGAGTCATGTGTGATGATCTTTGTCGGAAATTTATCGCCGAGACTTGCGAAGTTCTTAAAGAAGAGGGAGTGGTTCAGGAAATGGCTATTGATAATATTTTTACTTATAAAGTTTCTAAAACTATAAAGTATCAATTGCCATATATTTTTCTAATATTCAACTTACTGTTGTTCTATAACAAAAAATGTTAAAATTCGAAAATAATTTTCTCCGCGCCAAAACGCAGCTCGCAAACAAGGATAGCTTACTGTGACGTCACGATCCGGTATCGGTCAAAACGACTCTCTGTCACACTCTCTGTTTTGCTTGTCATTTAAGCGGCATCAAGGTGATTTTGTTAGTTGGGCGTGTTTCTTGAGTGCCGTTTTTATTTTCTTTCGTTGTGCTAACAAAATATTGTTCTGTTATAATTGTTTTATTTTTTTTCGTTGCCCCAACAAAATATTGTTCTGTTATAATTGTTTTAAAAACTAGATCATTTATTATGACTTCTACTAAAGCTGGATTTGTCCAAGGGCAATCTGATAACTTGCCAAAAATTGATGCATTATCAATGTTTACATTTTTGAAAAATTACCCAAATTTCATGGGAGTTGAGTTAAAAGGAGTAAAAACTACAAGGTATGTATTCAAAATTATTTTAAAGTAATAATACTATACGTAGTGCAGTGATGTTTTATAAAGTAAAAGTAAAAACTTTGGCAAAAAGATAACCTCAAAACCTAAATAATAGATTTTGTAAAATAATACCTTATCTGTCTTACCGATCTTATTAAAATAGTTTTTTTCACCACTGTCGTGATAAAGTGATGGGGGGCGTCACTGCGTTCAGTCAATTGTCCTTTGTCTACTCCGTCCCTCAGGACAACTGGCAGTGTTTACACGTAGCTAATAATTTTATATCAGTCAGCTGTAACACGGCTTAATTTAAATATTAGTCAAATTGGCTTGAAAACAAAAACAAGAACAAAAGTTAGGAAAACGACATGACTTGATTCAATTTTTAAATAGGTGTTGCTTTATTAGAATCTATATGCATAAAAAATAGAAATTCCAAACGAATATCATATCGAATTGACAACTGGTTACTTAAATAAGTTATGTCGTTTTCCAATCTTGTGTTCTTGACTAATATTTAAATAAGAGCTATTAAATACCCCAATTACTGCATTTTCATGTTTTCGATTGTTTACTCTGTTTTCTAGTGGATACAATACAAACTTTAAAATAGTTTTTGGAATTTTCTTTTACTCTACAGTAATTATTTTTTCTGTCACAAAGACTGTTTTTATTAATTGTTAATAATATTTATCATTTAAAAAACAGGTTACTTTAAAATATCTCGAAAACGAATGCAGATATCAAAACGCGGTTGTCACCAGACTGTAGGTTTTTTTTCTTAACCTACAATAAAAAATCATATTGTATTTAACTTTCTCAAGAAAATTTCGAAAAACCGATATTCCTCTAAGCAACGCCCTCTAGTTGGTAAACTATAAACTAGACGACAACAAAAAGGAGAGCATTTAAAAGAGCTAAATTTTCTTTTAAACGAATACCCACTTAAATTACTTTCGATAAAAGATGTGGAAGAGAGAGCTATTTGAAAGTAGCATTATTCATCATCTTCCCCCACCCTTATTATTAAAAATACGACAAAAAGTCCTTAACCAAACTGATGCAGAATTAGTTATAGTTTTTGCTGGTGTTATCAAAATTGTACTTAATACCAAATAATTTAGAAGAAAAAATAGGTTTTTTAATTTACCATTGCGTTTGCGCTATTTTACGGTAGCTTTAAAAACTTGAAAATAATTTCCAGCTATTTTTCTTGATCTTTTTTACTAAAAATATTTTTTCTTAACGCTGTGCGATAAATAGTTTTCAGATACAGCCGGCGTCCTTTTTTATTTGAACACCCGGTACATAATTTTCCTATTTAAGGTTCTTTTTTATTAAAATTATTAATAATAATACTCGTCTGATAATAGCGAAGATGTCTGAGATAACTTGTATCCACAAATGGCCTTCTTTGATAAAACTATTTAAAAAGTTCCTTTATACAAGGTGATTCCTAAGTTGACGCTTTTTTTTTAATTTATATAATATAACTTACTAAAAAAAACTTTCTAAATACCTTTTTTCAAAATACTTAAAAATAAGGAACATACATTTATTTAGTGTTTAAAATACGGTCCTGTTTTAAGTAAGTTGTCACCGCCCAGGAAGTCTTTTGGCTGTAGTGCTTGGACGTAATTTTTCCGCAATGTTGTCCACTTTTTTTTTGACTTAAACCGACTTGACTTGCAATCACCCGAGGACTTGGGTCCAGAATGAGCCCGCAAGAGAATCCGTCGCGCGTACAATCTCGAAGCAGCGGTTGCAGATTAACGACAATCTCCATAAATAAGGAACATATTCACGTATTAATTGTTTTCGGATTGTGCCATTTTCGGGATTTAACAATTATTTAAAATTAAAATTAACTCGCCTCAGCCCGTCCGGTTAATGCAATGCTACTGATTCATACTTCGTGATTAACAAGACAAAAACAAGCTAATAAGAAATAACATCTTTTATGCCGGCCCACTACATTTATTAGCTTTGTATTTTTGGTTTTTGAAAAAAATATTTAAAAAAGTTGCTTATTTTCAGTTTTATAAAGCCCAACTTAGGAATCACCCTGTATATTTAGTTAACTTCTTTTGAACGGGGCAGTAAAATTTTAAGAAAAAAATTAAATATTTTTTTAATATAAATACACATAGACAAATAAGATTTGGGATGGATGTTTATATTTTTTATATTTGTAATCATCTGCTACCCTAAAAAAGGGTTGAAATCTGTAACTCTTAATGTTTTTTCACTTACTTTTTTTGAGTTTTAAATTTGTAATTGTTGAAATGGTTTGTAAAGGCTTCACTTAATTATACATTTTTTTGTCTTCTGCGTTTTGTTCGTTAACTTCTAAAAAAAATAAGTGCATGTCTGCAATAAACTTTAAAGTTTTTATCAGTTCTTACCACCAAAAAATAAAGTTTTATTCCGCACATTTGCAAGCTGACTTCGCATTGCACACATGTATTTTTTATTTGAAAATGGCGGTCACTTCTGGCAAGTATTTTCCAAAGAAATATATTTTAATTTTTAAAAAAAACATTTTTCAAATCTATAAAAAGAAAAAATATAGGGCACTAGTAAACCCCAAGGTAACGTCCAAGCTGACATGGTAATGCCAGGACATTCGGGGATAGAAAGCAACGAAAAAGGGGATGAGCTAGCGAGACAGGGATCATCCACACCATACCTGCCCTTGGAGTGACCAAAACCACAAGACGAGGGCAAGACATGGAAAAGCTTCATAAGAGGGCCATCCAAAAGAACGAAGGAAGAACTACTCAGACAAAGTAGGAAAGATTTCATAACAGTAGGGTTGCTAACAGGGCATGATAACCTAAGAGGACACCTACAAGATAGGTCATACAATGGGGACCCAAGTTGCAGAATTGCAACGAGGGAAAGAAAGCCTAGTAATCCTGTGCGAATGTAAAGCATTGAATACAAAAACAGCTTATCCCCCAAATAGCCAAAAAATCATACCAACCAGTCTCGGGGTTATACAGACTTGTAGAAGGAACAAGACTAATTGGAGGATTAATATCAAAGACAATGGTAGATTAGGCACAAAAAGTCCGTGAGGCTGCGCTGCCTCCGGTAGTTAATCAAGACAGCTCCCAAGGAAAAAAAAAGGAAGAAGAAGAAGAAGAAGACCTGTTTATACAATACAGTGAAAGTTCCTTATTCGCGCTTCCTTTATTCGCGTTTTCACTATTTGCGGATTAAAAAATGCGACCCAATTCCTAAATTCGCGGCTAAGGATTTTTTTATAACGAGGATTCCAATATGTAGGTATTCAACCGAATATCCTTTGTAAACGCTCGTCAAATGGACTACTAGCCGAAATTGGGATAGGACGAAATGAGTTCAAACAGATAGAATCAAGTGACATTCAGAAGTTGCTTGAATCGCAATATGAAGATTTGACTGCAAACGACTTGGAAGAAATGTTAAATTCACAGCCCATTAAAGAAGAGGCTTCAATAAGCACGGAAAACCGTAACATTTAATTTGAAAAATCTTAGTGAAGGTTTAAGAATAGCAAATGAGCTTTGTGATTTCTTTATGAAAATTGATCCGCCCATGGAACAAAGTCTTATTTTTAGAAGGCAAATTGCTGATGCCACTGCTGAATATCAGTCTGAATTAAAGGAGCTTTTAAAAACTGCCAAGCAAGAAAAAATTACAAAATTATTTAAAACATTGCCTAAGCTTGAAGATAATAATTAATCAATATAATCAAAAATCTTAATTAAATTTATTGTTAACATACTTGTTTTTCATTTTGTCACCTAGGAACGTATCCCCTATAATCCCCTATAAATTACCTTTCCATATTTACGGTTTCTGTATTCGCGGCATATTCACGGAACATATGCTCCGCGAATAAAGAGCTTTTATTGTATACAAAGAAATGTACGTTTTAAAAAATATAATTTTCAACCTCTATTCTAGGGAACAGCCAAAATATTTTTTTATTTAAAAAATAATTAATTGTCCACCTGTAAGCACTAACCCATAATTATCTACCTAACAACGGTTTGCTAGCTATTTACCTATGTTAAAATGTATTTTAGAAACATCCTATATATAAACCAATACACAAGGTCAAGTAATGGGCAAACATAATGTCCGGGCCCCATATTCACAAGTGCACCATTGAACTGTCTG
>JAHBCN010018841.1:0-16531 GCA_019359885.1 Listronotus oregonensis
AACGACTCGGGGAAGTCTGGTTTTTTTTTAAAAAATCCCCTGCCAAAAAAATCTTTTCCCCAATTGAATCATTACTTCCCTTTATAGAAATGACAGCAAACTCGGAAAAATAGCTCAAATCGTTACTCGGGGTTTTTTCGGGGCGCGAACTCGATTCTGACAAAAATTCCCGGGTGTGCGGGGGGGTGGCTCTGGGGGTGTCCGGGGGAATTGGGGAGAAATGGCAGCATGCCTGAAAATCGCTTGGTATGGTTCACAAGGTCCAAACGAGACCTTAGATCCAGGGAAGGGGGGGGAAAGGTGGATGGAGAGCTCAGTTTCCCCCAAACCCAAAAGCCGGTCCCGAGGATTTTTGTAAAAATTTTTCTTGTTCTTGAAAACCGACTGTGGCACGGGTGGGGTTGCCGCCGAAGTGGGCTGGAGTGCTCACTTCTGCAAGCTTGCGATAATTGCTTAAATAAAAAAAAGGTTTCAATGGAGCCGGAATTTGACGAGGAAGATGATAAAAAGGGTAAAAAAAAAAGGAGAAAAAGAAGATGAAGAAAGGAAAGGAAGCCTGTTTGTTTGCCTTGAAATGTTACAACTGTTTTGCTTGCTCTGTGTTCAAATAATTGCTTAAATACATACGTTTTGGCGTTTCGATCATAATAGTTTTATGATATCGTTTTTATCATCACCTATCGATCAAATTTAAACCCCTGAAAGTGAGACTTTACCACTCACAACTAGTAATTAGGGTTGTGGGCATCCCACAGTCCTACAACGGTGGATCCGCGCCTGCATGGATTCGTTATGTGCGCTGTGCTGAGATATCTATAATGAGAAATCAATTGTCTGACTGGTTTATTTGTTGTCAGATATTTTAAAAGGGATATAAATTGACTGTATTTTGTTCTCATTTTTAAAAAATTTTTTCTAGCTCTACTTTTTTATATTCTAAAACCCCTAAAATACACAATATAAAAATTGGAAATATTAAAATGTGTTTTCTTGGGTTTTTTTTAACTTTGCTAACGCCCTTTTTTGAATTATTCTGTAATGATCACTAACATCAAATTTCCCCTTAGTGAAAAATAAGTTTCGAAATTTCCCCGGCTCTCCGACTACAAGTCATCAAAAAAAGGATAAACATTATTTTGCGTTAAAGCTCTAAAAAAGTCATTAATAAAATGTAAACCCCAACCTAATTCACGCAAACGATTTTTGGGTTTTTGAAAAAAACTTTTAAAAAAGTAAGTATCAAATTTTGTTTAAGGGTTTTTTGAAAGCGGGTTTCGACAAAAACTCAATAGAATTTTTTTTAATTTATCCACGGTAGTATTTAAGAGCTTTTGCATTGAAAAAAGAAAGCTTATGCACTTTGAACTGCAACCATTGTTATTTCGGAAAGATATCATGGTGATTTCGATATATTCAATGCTTTTTTACAAAATAACAGACAATTTAAAATTTTAAAAAAAAAACAACTAAAAGATTAAAAAAAAAGGGTATTTTTCTCTGCACTTTTTAAAAAAAAATAATAAAAATTTAAAACTTTTTTTAAAAAAACCACATCAGGAATTTTTAATTTCGCTTTTAAAAATAGGAAAATTTTTTTAAACCTTTTTTCTCTTAACCCTTTTAAAAATCGTACAATTAAGTATTTAATCTTTTTTTCTCTTAATTACCTCTTTAGCCATTTTTTTCAAACCTACAAAAGCAGATCCAAATCATTATTACAACTTACAAGTTATTAAAATATCAAATAAAAAGCAGGAAGCAACTCACCAGCATTAGCCCCGGCAGGCGGCGAATAAAAAATTCCCAAAATTCTTAAAAAAAAAAAAAATTTCATCTTTTTCAAGATCCCCAAAAAAAAAAACTTACTCTTTTTAAGTTTAAACCTATACAATTGAAAATGTATTTTCTCCATCCGGGGTTGACGCCAACTGACAGATAAACCAACACCCGGGAAAAAATTTAAAACTATGTTTTTTTAACCTAGAGACCCCAAAGCATAAAAAAAAATAAAAAAAAATATCAACCAGAAAGGGCATCCCCCCTACCCAATCACTTGCGTCAAAATGCCTTCGAGCCCTCTATCAAAATTTGGAAGCGGCAGGTAGTAGGGGTGTATTTATTTATTATTCCTGATATAAATATTATGGGGATAAAAAAATCAAAATTTTTTAAATACTGTAAAAATTTGTTTTCTTATATGGAATATTCTTGCATCAAAAAATATTGGTTTTATCTTTTCAGATGTTTAAATCAAGATTTATTTAAAAAAAATCTTTGGCAATGGGACACTTTTTTGGGGAGCTTTTTCTTTTTTGTTTCAGGCGATCTGCAAGTTTATAGATGTCAAAGGGCCTAAGCTGGCTCAGTTCGCAATAACCCGGGACCAGGACCAAAGTGGTTCCATTTTTGAGTAACTTTCCAGGCGAGTGACTTAACGAGAACTTACTGAAATTTTTTAATGTTAATAAATTAATAAAAATATTATTCTAAAAACTTTCCCCAAAAAAATGATGTGGACAAAAAAAAACAGTTGGCAAAAACGAAATATTTCGTTTTTAAATGTGACCCTTGATTTAAAATACCGTTGGAGACGGGAAAAGGTTTTTGCAAAATTTTCGGACCGGAAATGATTAATCAGTAAATTTGGGATGAATATACGCGCGTCTGGAGAAACTACAATAAATTAAAGTCTTATGGTTATGTTACCTCATTAAAAAATTTAAATAAATTTTTAATAAAACAACTTTTTTTTCGACCAGTGGCAGCGGCCCCTTTCTAAAAAATATAAAAAAATTTTCCTTTTACCTAAAGTTAAAAAAAAACATAAAAATAATTATTTTTTTTCTTTTTCAAAAAGCAAGCTTAATAATTTAAAAAAATTTTATTAAAAATTTTTTTCCATAAAACAAACGTGTAACTCTTTCCTTAGGAACTTTTTATTTATAGACATACTTTTCAAAATTTGGGCTTAATTTAAATCTTTTTAATTGGACCGTGTTAGTATTATTTTCCAGTATACCGGGGGTTTCAAATTCGACTCTCACCATTGGGATCTCGGAAACTATAGGAGATACGAAGATGGTTAAAAAGGGGAAAAATTGGGCATTTATGTGACCAACGATATACCGTTTAGAAAGTTTGAAAATTCCGAGTAATTCCGGAGATATCCGGAAAAAACGAAATTTTGGAAAATCGTTTTTTTTTTCCTGGGTTTCTTTTTCAACGAATTCCAAAATAAATAATACATTTGCATTGTCACTTTTTCCGCTCTATCGAATGGTGTTCATAGTTTTGCAACTCGACGTTTCGTTTTTGCGTAACCATCATCAACTTTTTTTTTATGGACGCCATATGGGAATTCCACAAATTTGAATGGCCCTTTTTATCACATTTTCAACGATGTATCATAAGTTACCCTTGTTGCCTGGAAAATCCGAAAAATTAACTAGAATATTTTTATAACGTAGTTGGCTTTGATTTCTCAAATCGGTGACGTGTAACTGACATTCTGTGTTTACTGTCAGTTGTGGTGTCGTTAAAAATGGAATTCACCAATGAAGAAAAACGAGATATGGTAAAACTTTATTACAAGAATGATAGGAACAGTGTGAAAACATCGGAAGTGTATCTTAACTCGTATCCCGAGAGACGACAACCTCATCGAACTTTATTCAAATTATTGGATAGAAACCTCGCTGAGTATGGTTCGTTTGAAAAGCCCAGACAAAAATATGGGGACAGAATGGATGAGGAAAGTAAAGAAAACATCGTAAATGAGGTATAATTAATGTTAACATTCGTTTTAGGACGCAAAGTACCTAATCGATTATCTATTCGGAAAAAATGTTGACGAACGCGGCAATTTTCAAATACATACCGGGCATGCGTCGACTTTATGACTTAGTTCGAATTTAGGAATTAGTTACTTTGCGATCAACTGTAAAAAAATATTAAACCGTTTATGAAAAACTAATACATATTTTGTAGATAAATACGAATCCAGGTAAATCCACACGCCAGATACACACTGATTTGGATGTTTCTTCGCACACGTCTGTTTGGAGAGAGATCAGGAAAAGTGGTTTCAAATGCTTCTGAAAGGCGATTACAATTTTGTGATTGGCTACAAAGGCGACCCGATTTTCCAGCTTTTCTAGAAAATGTTATTTGGACAGATGAGAGCACTTTCACCAATTGTGGAATATTTAATCGAAACAATGAACACATTTGAAGCATAAACAATCCCCGGCAGTTTCGAGAATTACGACCCCAAGTGCGATTCAGTCTTAATGTCTGGGCAGGCATTTATAAAAATAGAATTTTGGGACCTCATTTTTTCAACGGAAATTTGACGTCAACTTTTGAAGACTATTTGGACGATTTACCATTAGCAAACTACAGTATTTGGTTCCAACACGATGGTGCTCCACCTCACAACACAAGACAAGTATCTGATTATCTTTCCGAAAGGTTTGGTGACAGGTGGATTGGGAATAATGGGCCGGTAAGATGGCCAGCTAGGTCTCCAGATCTCAATGTCCTCGATACATTTTTATGGGGTACGTTGAAAAACCGAATTTATGGGCAAGGCGAATACCAAAATATCGAGGAACTTCAACTCAACATCGTTAGGGAGTTTGGAAGATTAAGAAGGAGAGAAATAAATCGCGCAGTTAATAACATACAAGAAGAGTGGCGATTTGTTTAGAAAATGAAGGGCAGCATTTTGAACATTTGTTATAATTTTTTAGTTCTAGTTTTTAGTAATTTTCTGTTATTTAAACCATTCGGTTGTCATTTTGTTGTCTAGAGGCTTTCAAACGAACCATACTCAGCGAAGTTTCTATCCAATAATTTGAATAAAGTTCGATGAGGTTGTCGTCTCTCGGGATACGAGTTAAGATACACTTCCGATGTTTTCCACACTGTTCCTATCATTCTTGTAATAAAGTTTTACCATATCTCGTTTTCTTCATTGGTGAATTCCATTTTTAACGACACCACAACTGACAGTAAACACAGAATGTCATTTACACGTCACCGATTTGAGAAATCAAAGCCAACTACGTTATAAAAATATTCTAGTTAATTTTCGGATTTTCCGGGCAACAAGGGTAACTTATCATTAATGATACATTTAAATTTGTGGAATTCCCATATGGCGTCCATAAGAAAAAAAAGTTGATGGTTACGGAAAAACGAAACGTCGAGTTGCAAAACTATGAACACCATTCGATAGAGCGGAAAAAGTGAAATGCAAATGTATTATTTATTTTGGAATTCGTTGAAAAGAAACCCAGGAAAAAAATAAAACGATTTTCCAAAATTTCGTTTTTTCCGGATATCTCCGGAATTACTCGGAATTTTCATCTTTCTAAACGGTATATTGTTGGTCACATAAATGCCCAACTTTGCCCCAATTTAACCATCTTCGTATCTCCTATAGTTTCCGAGATCCCAATGGTGAGAGTCGAATTTGAAACACCCGGTAGATTACTAAAGAATCCCTATTTAATCAAAGAAAAAACCAAAAATCATGGATTTTCACCTATGTGTAATTAAGTTTTACTAAATAATCAAGTCAAATAAAGTCATTGCATCTCTGTTTTTTTAAATCTTAGAAAAACATACAAACTTTTACTTTTATCACTAAACCCAATAAGGTAAGTACCAAACCAAAGTAAGAACCAATTTTGCTGATATTAGCGCCCTGGATGTACGCATATTTGCCCGTCTGAATTACTTATGGATCAAATGAAAAGAAACTCTACACGTCTGGCAAACCAATTTCTTAGGTGCAGAGATTTTCATCATTTCGATAAAATAATAAATACCTTTTATTAAAATAATAAAGCATCTTTAACCTTTTTGAAATACTAATATTTTTTACAATTTTTTTTTGCTAAGTGCATAACTTTTTTAAAATGAAAAGCTCTTAAAATGTATGATTTTTAAAACATTTCTAAAATTGCTAATAAATATTTTACATAATGACAACACTGTTGATAATATCCTAACGAATCGGCCGCCGTCGACCGTCGTTGTATTGGAAGTGGGATAGGGGAAATTGTTGTCGTTCTCTTTTCAATTTGGGGTCATACCATATGCATCTTACTCTATTACATTAAAATTGGCTTCCAAGCCGTTGCCTTGCCAATCCTGTATACCTAAATATGTACAGTTTCGGCCGCTGTTCCCCTTCTGGAATATACACTTTCTTCCAATTTACCTGGTTACAAACATAACTAATTAATAAAATACTTATTTAGAACTAACTAAAACTTGGCCTAGTGGCAATAGTTTGATAAACTGAAGTGAAATAAACTAAACTTTAAAGAATACTTGGTTATGATTAAACCCTCTATTTAACCACCACTACAAGCCTAAATATTTGGGACAACAAATTCGGAAAAAACTTATTTCTAATGCGTCAATGATTTTTTTCGAAATTACAGCCAAGATCATCCCTGTGTTTACCTGCCTTTTTCTCGGACTAAAGTGTTTATTTCAAATTTAAAAGGCCGAACGAAAATGCATGCCATAATTTAGAATAATAACAAACACTAATGCCTTCACAGGTATTATTCGTTGCTGTATTTAGTGTTTTGTCAAATTCATAATTTGTTGTATTACATATTTTTACCATAAAAAAGTTTTAAAGTGTTAAAATTTGAAATTGTGCCATACAAATTAAAATTTATTTCAATACATCGTAGACAATCAAAGTCGTAAAAAAACAAAATAAAAACAATCTAGCTCACGTGCCAGTAGTAAAAAACTCATCTAAATAAATCCATCTAGGACATTCACGCGCAAAATAGGCGCGTTTCCTAAACGAAGCACGTCCCACCTCGGCCGAGATCCTGATTTCAAGTCTGCATCGGGGAGGCGCCCGGAACGGCGACGCCAGGATAATCTCTGTACCGAAAGGCAAATTCAAGTCCTTTTTGCGTTTAGGCGTGTGAAAGCCGAATATTTTTACGCAAATGTGGAATTTCTAATAATTATATGGTTTTAACAATTGAATGAATAATGTAGGTGTTTGAATTATATCGATACCAGACAAACTATAATTTTATTTATTTATTTTATTGTTTTTTGTTTTAAGTTTATGGAATTAATATAAACAGACTAATAAGAAATATTTTGTCCACTTGTTCCTTTCAGTTATCGAGTGTAACATTTTGAATAACGTAGAGTAGGATTTTCATAAGAAATAACCAAGGTCGTGTTAGTGCTGCCTCTCAGCCTGCAGACCTAGTTTATAAGACAATATTAGGTTAGCGAGATACAAAAGAATACTATATAGAAACACAAAGACGAAATGATAAAAATACTCAAAAAATTTGCAGAATAAATACTTAACTTTTTCTTTTAGAGACATTTTAAAGTTACTATTATCAGCTGATTAATGTTATCTGAATTTGTTAAATGTCAACATAAGTTTTTTTTTACAAAAGTAAACGTATACGCTAATTTATTTATTACGTAAATAATTAATTTTCTTAAATTATGTTACGTTTTACCTTAATAAAGAAAGGACTGAAAACTTATCCATAAAAATTAAAGAAAATACTTAGTATGCTATTGAACACAATAATACACAAAAAATTATACTGTTTTAGGCGTCTTAAAACTGAACCACTCTCATTTAAAAATACCCGCTAGCGATGGACATATTCGGATGATTTTAATATTCGAATATTCGTATTCGGAAGATCTTCATATTCGGAATATCATTCGACAAATGAAACATTGACCGATCAACTCCAGTCGATATTCGATATATTGCGCCGACCGCCGACCGTCGACTTACCCGGAAGTCGAAGCGTTTACTTTCGAAATAACGAATTATTCCGGATAAATCAGTTGTCGGAAGATAAAAAATGAATGTCATGAATGGGTAACAGACGGCAACGCCATCTACTGACCAAAGGGCGAAGCCTACCCTCTCAACTTACGCTGTCACTGACTTGCCGAGCTGAAACAATGTTACAAACATTTGGAAATGTATGCCCAATACTTGTACGGACTATTAACAATAGTGTTGTTAATTTCTTAACTAACTTTGTAGAGATTTCACCTAACGACATCTTGTGACCGGTTTCGATCTATATCAGAAACTCATCAGACAAGCTAGTCAAAAAGGGAAAAATCTCTAAAAAATCCTAATACCTTATTCAGTACGCATTGAAACACACGAATGGGTAACAGACGGCAACGCCATCGAACTTTATTCAAATTATTGGATAGAAACTTCGCTGAGTATGGTTCGTTTGAAAGCCTCTAGACAACAAAATGACAACCGAATGGTTTAAATAACAGAAAATTACTAAAAACTAGAACTAAAAATTATAACAAATGTTCAAAAAAGCTGCCCTTCATTTTCTAAACAAATCGCCACTCTTCTCTGTATGTTATTAACTGCGCGATTTATTTCTCTCCTTCTTAATCTTCCAAAATCCCCAACGATGTTGAGTTGAAGTTCCTCGATATTTTGGTATTCGCCTTGCCCATAAATTCGGCTTTCAACGTACCCCATAAAATGTATCGAGGACATTGAGATCTGGAGACCTAGCTGGCCATCTTAACGGCCCATTATTCCCAATCCACCTGTCACCAAACCTTTCGGAAAGATAATCAGATACCCTTTTCTTGTGTTGTGAGGTGGAGCACCATCGTGTTGGAACCAAATACTGTAGTTTGCTAATGGTAAATCGTCCAAATAGTCTTCAAAAGTTGACGTCAAATTTCCGTTGAAAAAAAGAGGTCCCAAAATTCTATTTTTATAAATGCCTGCCCAGACATTAAGACTGAATCGCACTTGGGGTCGTAATTTTCGAAACTGCCGGGGGTTGTTTATGCTTCAAATGTGTTCATTGTTTCGATTAAATATTCCCCAATTGGTGAAAGTGCTCTCATCTGTCCAAATAACATTTTCTAGAAAAACTGGAAAATCGGGTCGCCTTTGAAGCCAATCACAAAATTGTAATCGCCTTTCAGAATCACCAGGGTGTAGTTTTTTCGATATGTGGATTTTGTAGCATTTGAAACCACTTTTCTGATCTCTCTCCAAACAGACGTGTGCGAAGAAACATCCAAATCAGTGTGATTGGCGTGTGGTTTTCCTGGATTCGTATTTATCTACAAAATATGTATTATTTTTTCATAAACGGTTTAATATTTTTTTACAGTTGATCGCAAAGTAACTAATTTCCCTAAATTCGAACTAAGTCATAAAGTCGACATGCCCGGTATGTATTTGAAAATTGCCGCGTTCTCAACTTTTTTTTCCGAATAAATAATCGATTAGGTACTTTGCGTCATAAAACGAATGTTACATTAATTATACCTCATTTACGATGTTTTCTTTACCTTCTCATCCATTCTGTCCCCATATTTTTGTCTGGGCTTTTCAAACGAACCATACTCAGCGAGGTTTCTATCCAATAATTTGAATAAAGTTCGATGAGGTTGTCGTTCTCGGGATACGAGTTAAGATACACTTCCGATGTTTTCACACTGTTCCTATCATTCTTGTAATAAGTTTTACCATACTTGTTTTTCTTCATTGGTAAATTCATTTTTAACACACCACAACTGAGAGTAAACACAGAATGTCAGTTACACGTGACCGATTTGAGAAATCAAAGCCAACTACGTTATAAAAATATTCTATTTAAATTTTTTCGGATTTTCAGGCAACAAGGGAACTTATGATTCATCGTTGAAAATGTGATAAAAGGGCCATTCAAATTTGTGGAATTCCCATATGGCGCCCATAAGAAAAAAAAGTTGATGATGGTTACGCAAAAACGAAACGTCGGGGTTGCAAAACATGAACACCACTCGATGAGCGGAAAAAGTGACAATGCAAATGTATTATTTATTTTGGAATTCGTTGAAAGAAACCCAGGAAAAAAAACGATTTTCCAAAATTTCGTTTTTTCCGGATATCTCGGAATTACTCGGAATTTTCAAACTTTCTAAATATATTGTTGGTCACATAAATGCCCAACTTTGCCCAAATTTTAACCATCTTCTATCTCTAGTTTCGAGATCCCAATGGTGAGAGTCGAATTTGAAACACCCGGTATACTGGTAAATAATACTAACACGGTCCAATTAAAATCGATTTAAATTAAGTCCAATTTTGAAAAAGTATGTCTATAAATATAAGTTCACCTAAAGAAAGAGTTACACGTTTGTTTTATAGGAAAATAATTTTAATAGAATTTTTTAAATTATTAAGCTTGCATTTTAGAAAAAGATAAAAATAATTATTTTTATGTTTTTATTTTAACTCTTTATGGTAGTAAAGCGTAGAGATATTTTTATATTCTTTAGTAGGGGCCGCTGCCACTGGTCGAAGAAACAAGTTGTTTTATTACTAATTTATTTAAATGTACCTTTTAATGTACGGTAACATAACCATATAAGCATCTTTAATCTTTTGACTCTCTCCAGACTGCGCTATATTCATCCCAAAGTTACCTGATTAATCATTTCGGTCCCAAAATTCTTGCAAAACCATTTACTGTCTCCCAAAGTACTTTTCAAGGTCAATTTAAAAACGAAATACCTTTCTTTATTAAAAACTGTCTTTTTTATGTCCCCATCATTTATTTGGGAAAGTTTTATGCAATATTTTTTTATTTATTAACATTAAAAAATTTCAGTAAGTTCTCGTTAAGTCACTCGCCTGGTAAGTTTCTCAAAAATGGAACCACTTTGGTCCTGGTCCCGGGTTATTGCGAACTGAGCAACGGTTTGAATCATAAACTTGCAGATCGCCTGAAACAAAAAAGAAAAAGCTCCCCAAAAAAGTCAAAAAACCTATCTACGTTTCGGTGGCAAGTCGGCCACCCTTGCCAATATGAACTTAAATTAAAATAATAGAAATTAAAGCTTAAAAAAAATTGGTTTAAAAACTTAGAAAATTGATACTTTAATATTTATAAAGTTTTGTCATTATCCAAAGTGCGCATTGGATCTTTAATCAAAATAGAATTTTTCTTTACGCAAATGGCGGTTCTAGAGGAAAATATCTTGATTCGGCAAAAACATTTTTAAAGAAGCATTTCTTAGTTAAATGTAAGTCAGAACGAGCTTTCTCTTTATGAGGTTACTTATGCAATTATTTTCGCTCAGGATTGCGTGACAAAAGTTTGGACGTTTTTTTTGCGATCCTTTAACTCACTTAAACAAATATATAATGGTTACTAAAAAATTATATTAGAATTTAAGTTTTTTTTTTTTGGGGATTATAGAAAAAAGACTTGATAAGAAAAATACTTAGGTGAGTAAAGAACAACTTACAAATTTCTTTAATTTTTTTAGGATTTTAATTAAGTAATGTTAAAGTCAATTTTTTTTTTTGTTGAGCTGATTGTCATAATATATTTTTTTTTTTTTTTTTCTTTTTTCTATTTAAAGCGTTGAAGGTGGTTGGTACTTTCCCCTATTTTATAGGCTAATTACGGGGGAAATAACGAGGCTTAATTTAAAAGGATTTTTTGGTATTGCTTAAAAAATATGTTTTGTTGATGACTATTTTGATTTAAGATTTATTTTGATTTAAAATTGTTTTTTTTTTGCGTTAATTATCTTTTTTTTCCCTGAAATCCTTAATGCACTAACTCAATAACATTCAAATTGTAAACTTTTCATTTCCCCATTTTTTAATTAAACACAACAGTTCGGGTTGTGATGTATTCCAACCTTTTTAGGTGAAAAAACAACTTCTGTTAAAATTAATACTATTCGTTGTTTCCAAAATCGACCGAGTTTTCCGGTTAGCGACTGCTTGGATTTGGGATGTGATACTAGGCCTAAATATATTTTGGTTATTTAGAATTATTACAGCTCATTTAATTTTCTTTTCTTCAGTGGGTTTCTGTATGAATAATTTTTGTTTTCGCAATTGTATGTCTGTTTTGACCATCATTTTCGGAACTCCGACCTTGACGATTCACCTCCTTTCGTATTTTTTGTGCTTTTTAGCACCAATTTCAGTGTTTTTTTGTTTTTCCAATGATACCTCACCACCACGTTCATTGGGGAATTTGATAGATACGGTCATTATTTGAAACATTGTCCGGTCTCATCTAGTAAGAATACTTCTGAGTGATTTGGGATTTGGAATTTTTTTTCCTTTTCAATTGTCAATTTATTAAAGGTCGGACGAAATTTAAGGTTTAGAAACCTTCGAGTTCTTCTCATTACCATTAATTAGTAAAGTTTTAATTATATTCTCAAACCATTTATATAGATATTTCTAACACGAGAGAAGAATGTCCTAAAAAGTCGAACTCAATTATTGACTTAAATGTATATTTCTACAATTTCTTAAATTTCAAAATATCAAAAATAAGGGAATACTGGATTCTGTTTAAGTTTGTACAAAAATACTGGTTTAAAAAAATGGTTCGATATTGCGTCTTATTTGTAGTTTTCAACGCATATGTTCACTTTTAAAAGGGCCCAAAAGTGAAAGTCAAAATGGATGTTTTCCTACTGATGTAGCATTTAAGGAAAGTATTTTTTTACCTCAAACACTAGATTAGAAAATTAAATAAAATTTTCGCTGCTTTTAATTATTTTTTTATCTATATGACGTCCACGAAGGCTTGTGTGAAAGCTTAAGAACTAAAAAAGTACGAATCGTGAATATTGCACTTACGGGTCTTTATGGATAACTCCTCTAATACCTTTAAAAAAAGTTTTGTTTGGTTGTTTTTTTTATTATTTTTTTACTTTACTGATTAGGGATATAAAGTCATCTCTATCAACCCAAAGGGAGTTGTGTTCATAACTGTTGTTTAAATATAGCCTTAAAATTTTAAAATATTATCCACTGACTTTGTATGCACTGGATATTTAATAGTAAATATAAGTTTAAAGAGCAAAAGTACAATATAAAATTTTAATTAGTTTAAGAGGTGTACTTTTTATAGATTTGCCTGAACCAGCTGGTAATTTGTCCAAATTTAATAACTCTGTAATTATTTATTTTGCAAAACAATATGTATAAGTTTGACAAAAAAACTTTTCTTTATTTTTTTTTAATGTGTTTGCAGTTTTCATTTAGGTATTTTTTATATCTTGGGACAGTTCACGAAGACAAGCAAATAACATATAAAGTTGTTGCCTTTCCAGATGGACTGTAAGGGGATGCATGTCGCCCTGGGTGTTACTTTATTGAGAGCTGCAAGAAAAGGAATTAAATTGGTTATTTTTTAGAACTGCAATCGTAAAAATACCTTTTAAAAAGAAGCAGGTTAACATCTCCTCGATGGGCAAAATAAATAAACTTTATGGTAAGAGTGGGATCATTGTATGGTGAGTTCTTGAAATGAAATTTGAATGCTAGGTTTTTAAAAACTAGTTTTTAATGCAGGTTTTGATTTTTTGGGAATACATACGGTGTGTATCCATTTAGAGCGGCTGCCGCGGAGTGTTCGTGCCGTGAGAAATGGATACCTAACCGTTCGCAAAGGCAAGACAAACACTGCCGTGGGCTTCGGTGCAGCCGCTCTAAATGGATACACACCTTAAAGTGTAGCGGTTTGAAACTTTCTGGAAGCTATTGTGGCTATCTATTTATTGAAAGTTGGTGCCAGTACTTAACTTGAAGTTGTTGATAATATTAGCCCCTAATTTTTTTATTTTGTTCAATTAAAACAAATTCCTTCTTTTTCAAAACCTAATAGTAATTTAATTTATGGTTACCATCATGAGGTATAGAAGCCTGACAATATAATGTCGTTAAATTCTATCCGAATTAAAACTCCATTCGACATGTATTTTAATACCGGTTAACGACACCCCATAGTGCCTAACTAGTGTTATAACGTCCTCCTGCATAATGTGAATTGGTAATAAAATCATTTATCGTTTTATTTTACCGTCAATTCCTTGTTCTCCGAAGGGTAATCAAAGGGGAAAATTTTAAAAATTTTTGTGCTGACAAAATTAAAACCGAATCTACGAAGATGTGAAGCAGTT
Source organism: Listronotus oregonensis (assembly GCA_019359885.1). NCBI lineage: Eukaryota > Metazoa > Arthropoda > Insecta > Coleoptera > Curculionidae > Listronotus > Listronotus oregonensis. The sequence goes on from JAHBCN010018841.1 coordinate 14,008, forward strand.
TTATTACGCCTTTGTTCAGCTTGTGTTGCTTCCCTTTGATTGTTTTAATGTTTATCTCGTTTATAATATATGGTGTAGCGAGGGTATTAATTTAAGTTATTGTTTTGCTCAGCTTATAAAAATTTTGATTTAATAAAAAATTATAAGTATTTAATATGTCTTGTAATTACTCTATAAGTAAAATTACATGCATTGCGGATGATTTCTTATGATTGCGAGAATAGCATTTGAACGGTCATTATATAGTAAAAAAAAAACTCCTAGAAAGAAGAAACGCTATAGTATATAATAGAATAATAATAATAATGGTCTTTTATTAAAGTGATAAGGTTATAATAAAAGTTGGTATATTATTGTATAAGAAAAGATTTGTAAATTAACCGTATCACAGCCAACCAAAAAGGCGAAATTTAGCCAATTAGTAATCTACTCTACCATAAAACCCCCAAAAGGGTGAATTTTTCACAATATTAAAGAAAAAGACAAACAGATTATAAATTAACTAATAAAAAAAAATAAGATAATACAAGTAGATTTAATAGATCCCAATTAACACACAAAACACACATTCAACAACTAAAGAATAATATGCGGATCCCCAAAACTACTGTGATTGAAAAAAATGCGGGGTATCTTCCCAAAGCCTCAACACTTAAAGATTTAATATCGTTTGGTAATTTATTATAGAGATTTTGCCTTATAATAAAATCGAAACAAAGTCGTCAAATATCTTGGTACCCCAACATACTTTTGCGTATGTTCTATTATGGGGGGTGTCGGGGCTATTAGTTTTGCGCGGGAGTCAGAAACGCCAGAGGTCACAATTTTATAAGAAACCAAACTGCATCCGTCTTCTATTTGCCATATTTAGCCATTTCAAACCCCTGATCTTTCTGATACATGATCAAATTTGCGCGGGGGAAACACAAAGACAACAAAATTTTAAACCCTTGAATCCTTCCGCCGATATGCAAAGTCAAAAACGGACCAAAACGAATGAAAGTAATTAAAAAAAAAAGTACCAGGGTTTCAACAAGCATGACTTTAATTTTTGGACAGAATCTCCGATTGGCATATAAAAATTTTTTTGCGTAAGCCTTTCTGAGGGGGGTTAAATGTTCATCAAATTTAAGACCACCATCTATTGACCTCTAACGATTTTCGATTTTACCTCCGGCCCGTTTGTCCATTAATATTTATGTTCACCATCTCCTAAGGCGACCCCACCAAAATGGAGAACCTGTGACTTTTTTGGGTTCAATAACAGGTTGTCTTTCCTTGATAGATCATTTATAATATGTAGCTCTTTGTTCATGTTATACTAAGCAATATGATGTTCTAAAGGGAGAAAACCATATTTTAACTGAATATCATCAGCATATGCTTGATAAGAACCAATCTCTATACGTTTCAAACTATCCCAATACACCTGATACTACGGCAACAAAGATGACATTTTCCCGCAGCACCACATCTTTACCGCAATGTCATCAAATCCGTAGTGGGCAAGCGGGCCAAAACAGCTCTGGTTTAAAGTGTCAAAGCTTTGGAAAAATCCAGCAAAACGAAGGGCGAACAAAAATCCCTTTAGTCAGTGTGGTTATATAATAAGTTTAATAAGGAAAAAAAAGCTTAAAAAACTCTTATTTCGGAATAATCATAAAGACCAAATAAGCTTCTAGTTTTACTTTTCTTTTTAGCTTAGAGCTTGCTTTTTTTTGTACACATAGCTAAATTTTCCCATAAGACTCCCAAACCCGGCGCGTTTTAAAGGGAAAATTAAAATGAGCAATTTTTACTTTTTATTCAGTCTAATAGTTAGGTTCTACCTACAGAACAAGGTTCTGACAAAAACAACGGGGCTGAGATCTCCCATTCATTTTTTTTGTTCTTCGAAATCAGAAAAAAAAAAAGATCTTAGCAAAAACACTTATGTAAAATAAGTATTAAGTTTTTTCAAAAATATCGGCCCTTTTTAATACTGAGATCTAAAAATTAGACCAAGTTCTCCCCAATTTTTTTTTTCCTTTTTTGACAAGGCGGTTTTTCCTGTCCATATTAATAAAAAAAAACCTGAATACAGACAATTTACTGAAAAACTTGCCAAGTCAAAAAGGGGTTGAACAGAATAGTGACAGACATTTGGGCTTATTTTGTCTCAGTCTTTTCACCAAAATTTGAATAGAAACGGCCCTTATTTTACAGGGGTGTTTTGATGGAATTATCACCAAAAAAAATTATCTTTAAAATATTTAATACAAACATACAAATAGGTTTATAGGACTTATTCTTTAAAAGGGTATAACCATTCTTTCTTATTTTATCAATAAAATCATATAAATAAAAACACTAAAAAAAATTATTATAATTTTTTTTACATACTTTACATCGTCAACTATATCAACAAAGTTTCTTCCTCCCGAATGATATGTAGCATTTTTGTAAAAAATTTTTTGCAACCTAAAACGAACAAAAAAACTAAAAACCCCCTTTACAATATTCGATATCTACGCACCTCCCTTTT
>JAHBCN010018842.1:0-15000 GCA_019359885.1 Listronotus oregonensis
ATATATATATATATATATATATATATATATATATATATATATATATATATATATATATATATATATATATATATATATATATATATATATATATATATATATATAAATTCGTCCTCCTAACGTCGTGACATCTTTCCTCAAAATTTTTACATTTCTTGTGACATCCGCTAACGATGTGACATCCAATTTTGGATGTCACAACGTTTTTCAACGTTTTTGAGCGTAACTTGACCAGTAGGTGAGGAAGGTACCTAGTTTAGAAGGATGTCACAAAGACTGGAGTTTATGCAGAAAAAAAACAGGCAACATCCACAAAAAAAAATTGTGGAGTATATTTTGTGTATACTTATTACATACACTCACAACTTTGTGACATCCTTTTTTCTTGCTATATATTTTAAATTTTATATGTATTACTTTGTAACATCCGGCAATAACCGGAAAAATTGGCAACAACGCATCACGCCACATTTTGTAAGAAGCTATAAATAGATTAGCGTCTGCAATATTCAGGGCTAGAACCAGTATTGGCAACTGGCGCATAATTATGCGAATTGCGCATAATCTGACATGCCGGATAATAATTTTCGCATTCTAAATAAAGTCACATAATTTCGCATATCCTAACAAAAATCGCCCTAATAAATAATAATAATTACCCTAAGATTTTAGATAGATCACAGATCTGACAACCGACATTCTTTCAATATTTTTCTCTTTTTTAATTCTAATTCTAATCATTAAGCTAGGGACCGTATGTCATATGTAAGTATGAGGTATATTTATACAGTGTGTCTCAGAATATGTGGGCAATCTCTAGGAATCTAATAGAAAACTCAAAAATATTATGACAAGTTTCCATAAAGTTTTTTCTACGAGCCTTCCCTAAGGAGATACAGGTAAATAACGGATGACCCTAAATATCGTTTTTTAATAACTTTTAAAATACTATGTGTAATTTAATATTTTTTTAATATGATGGTTACTAGATAAGTCTTCTTAAAATGAACCCATTAAATCATATTTGGCTTATTTAGTTTGCCAGAGACGAACTAGCTCTGACAAAATAATTTTTTAACGCCCTGTATGATAAAGGCTTAAAAACATTATTTTTGGATAGCAGTAACCTAAAACTAAAAAAAGGTATTCTTGTTTGACCTCGATAAAATCAACTGTTTACGAGAAATAAAACATCATGTTTGGTAATTTTTTTTCATTATACAGGGTGTTTTCTAATTGCACGTCAATATTTAAGGAGGCAATTTTTGGGTCCATTTTAAGAAGAAAACTTTATATGAACGTATGTCCTTAACCTTTGAGATACAGGGTGGTAAAATTTTCAAAAATAAATTATCTATTATTAATATGTGTAATACCACTTTAGATATTTTAATTAAATTTGGCATAAATATATTATGTATAAAGAAGCATTTTTTAGTGTACCACATTTTTTTTTATTTGCCAAAATAGGCAGATTAAATTCTGTACGAACGCCACTGGTGGAAATTTAAAAAAATGTGTTTTACTAAAAAATGCTTTCTGATGCATATTATATTTATGCCAAATTTCATTAAAATATCTAAAGTGGTATAACAGATTTTAATAACACCGGCACACAAAAAAAAGTTGTTGTTTGTACATTTGACCGGACCCACCTACGGACATGTATTTCGACCCGCTGAATCCGAATTTGAAGTCCGTTTCGCCCGGTCATCCTCCAGATTTGAGTAGATATTTTTTTTATTGCTGTGACTGCAGTTTTTTGCATTTTTTTTGCGATTTTGCATTTTACTCAAATTTGGAGGGTGACCGGGCCAAACGAACTTTAAATTCGGATTCAGCGGGTCGAAAAACATGTTCGTAGATGGGTCCGGTTAAAAGTACAAACAACTTTTTTTTTATCGTTGTGACTGCAGTTTTTATTTTTTTTTGTTTTTTTTGCACTTTACTTAAATCTGGAGAGTGACCGGGCCAAACAGACTTCAAATTCGGATTTAGCGTGTCAAAATACATGTTCGTGGGTCCGGTCAAATGTACAAACAACTTGTTAACCAAGAATACCTTTTTTTAAGTTTAAGGTTACTGCTATCGAAAATATTATTGTTGAGCCTATATCATACAGGGTGTTAAAAAAATTGCTATTATTGTGTCAGAGCTAGTCCGTCTCTGACAAACCAAATAAGCCAAATATGATTTAATGGGTTCATTTTAAGAAAACTTATCTAGTTACTAACATATTAAAAACATATTAAATTGCGACTAGTATTTTAAAAGTTATTTCAACAAAAACGATTTCCAGGTGCGTATGTTATATACCTGTATCTCCGTCGGAGAGGGTCATAGGAAAAAAGTTTATGGGAACTTGTCATAATATTTTTAGGTTTTCTATTAGATTTCGAGAGATTGCCTACATATTCTGGGACACCCTGTATATTACGTTTGTGTGATTTCCTTGTTCTCAGTTCTGTTCCTGCTGTTTCACATACTCCTTATTTTTCTTTCGTGGTTTGTGCTTCCCATGCTGTGTTAGTATACTGTCGACTGAAATTTTAGATCCAAAAATAGCACAAAGTTAAGAATGAGACCAAATCAAAGAATATAAACCTCTAAACCTCAATAAGAAGCGACATTATTCGAAGTCCCAAAACTTTTAGGAGGGGGCTAAGCTGTTTAACTGTCAACCCGCTGCCGGCAGCTTTTAGTCCGGGATTACATGTTTCGTTTAGTGCTTTGTTGAGTTTTCTGTGCTGTTTCATTCGTTTCCTTCAGTTTTGTGAATATCTTTAAAAAAAAAGCACTAAATGTGCATAGTAATTGTGATACTTGTAAAAAATATAGATCGCAATGCGAATCTTTAGATGTTAATTCTTTGTTAATATACAATGTAGATCAGCCAAATGGAATAAATTCAATATTAAATAAATGGGGGCTTATTCGAAATAATGCTCGAACATGTCAATTGGTATTTTGAATTGCGCATTTTTTTCAACTAAAACTGTTTATACAGGGTGTGTCATGTGACGGTGGCCAGTATCAACTTTCTTAATTTAAATGCAACACCCTGTATATTATTCAAATTTTGTTTTTTTTAAAGCATTCTAAACATACATATTTTATGTACAATGTCCCATACCTATCTTCAACTGTTTCGTAAATATTAAGCGTTTTCAGGTTTACTGCATCTATTGCTTTTGCATCTTTGCCACTTTCGTGAGCGTTACTTTTTGTGCATATACCTACTAGAGGCAGCCGTACCGCTCGGCTGTGCGGACAAGCGTGCGAGAGAGTAAAAAGAATAGCTGTATAACATTTCTCTTGCGCCTTGTGCTGATTAATTGGCGGGGTGTATACACCGTCGACAAATTACGTGAGAGAGAGGGGGAGAGAGAGGTTATACACCTATTCTTGCTTCTCTCTCGCACGCTTGTTCCCAAGGCTGCCTCTAGTAGGTATATGCACAAAAAGTTACTTTCAAGAAAGTGGCAAGCATGCAAGCACAATACATCTAAAAGCACCTAATATTTCCAAAATAGTTAAAAATAGGTACATTGTACATAAAATATATCTAGAATATTCTGAAGAATCCAAAAATTTACTAATATACAGGGCGTTGCATTTAAATTAGGAATGTTAGTGTTGGCCACTCTTACATGACACACCCTGTATAAAAAGTATTTACTAAAAAAAATGCGCAACCAAAAATACGGATACACGTGTCCGAGTGTTTTTTCGAACACGCCCCCGTTTATTTATTATTGAATTTATTCAATTTGGCTGATACACACTGTATTATAAAGCTTACGACACTACAAAAAACATTCATGGAGCGTTGCAGCACCCTCCCGATTTTTTTATTAAATATGTTTATGATTTGGAACACGCTTTTTAAACTAAGTTTAAAGACATTTGTATAAAACAGGAAGTTTCACATAAACTCTTAAATGAAATGGAAAGAATAGAATCTACCCATCCAAGCAATGATTTTCCCAAAAATGTACATTATAAAATAATTTATTAGGCTTAAAATATTTTATACGATGAAATATACCAATCGTGATCTAAATTACCAGTCAAAAAATAAGAAAACTAAAAATTATATCACACATAATCAATTTATAGTCACGGTAACTTTCAGATTTTGTCATTTCAATAAACTGTTTGACTACTTGTTTTTTAAAGTCACTATTTTTCATCTCACCTTGAACATTTAAGCTCTAGCCTTGGCATTTAGCCTTTAAAAAACTAAAATTGTTTATTTTAGTGATGTTTCGAGCCACCTTGATTATCAAGTTCTTCCACTCTATTCTTTCCAAAATATCTACTGAGATTTTTTTCCAAATCATAAACCTACTTTCAAATTTAATTAATTTAATGGGGAACCCTCTTTTTATTAAAGCTGTTATGCTGTTACATTGTATATTAATATATTCTTACTAAGAAATTTTGTTGTTGTTTCCAATATAGGAAATGCTAAATTATATGTTTATGTCATAAAAAATAAACTACATTGTAGTGTTTTTTTACAGTAAAAATGAAAGGATATACATTTATAGTAAAGGTAAGTATTAAGGTGTTAGGTTTTACAAAAAAAACATCCCTCCACTGAATTTTTGACCCCAGAAACCCATAGAATCACATACCTTAAAACTTTTTTTTCTTTTTCTTTGAAATGGGAGATGCACATCAAGAGTAATTAGCGGAAGCCAAAAACTGTATACTATTCGTTTTTTTCCAAAATGTTATACAGTCAAATTAGTTAGACGTAAAATGGATTACAAAATTTAATTCTGCATAGGTACTCGAAGACCTCAAAAACCATATATTAACACTTATTTATTGTTTTATTACAATTTTGAAATAAAGATTTCTTATAATTATTTTACATCTGTTCACACAAAAATTACATAATATTTTATTTTTTAGGAAAAATTGCAAAATTTAATCCCCGTAAACATCGCTTTGCCCAAAACTAATTTTTCTCAAAAATAATCTAATCTTTTTTTAAAAGAACCAACCCTAAAAACACTGCAAAAAAACTCCTTGAAAGGGACGATTTTCCAGGACTGCAATGTATAGTTATACATATACAGTATTGGAAAATAATTCGCGCATAATAGGAAAATCAATGTTAATTTTTAGGCAGCTGAGAATCCAATCTACCAGTGTACGTTTCAATAGAACGTCGCGATGAATTATAATTAATTTAGCTGTTCGACTGGAAACGTCACCGCTTTGCGCTTTAGTTTGGCTAGTGGGATTTGCCGGTGGCTCGCAGAGCTCTCGTTCATTTGCTTGCGGGCATCCCCAAATGATTTTTTTTGGGGGATATTTACAACAAAATGTGTATCGGCACAGTTTTGAAAGAGCTAGAAACCTTGTTGAAATAAGGGAAAAAATAATTCAACTTTCTGGTCAAATTACACCTGAACGGCTCAGAAATATGAGACAACATCTCTACAATAGGTTTGGGTATTGTTTAGCAAAAAGTGGTGGATTATTCAAACCCTTATTAAAATAAGTTTTAGTTCTTTAGAGTTATTTTTATTTTCTGTTTTAAAATTATCGTTGTGTTTATTATTCGAATTTTCTTTTTATTTATTTTTTAGAATTTACTTTTTTTAAGCCAATGTGATAAAAAGACAAGCAAAAATCTTTTTAAATTTTTGTGATAATTTTTCAACAAATTATCGTTTAAAAATTCTCATTTTTGTTGATTCAACGTACACCCACCCGATCTCGTTTTAATACTGTCGAAAATGTCCAAAACTATTTGATTTTGTATCTAATCGAACCAAAGCGCGGAGTAGGGTCCAGTCGAACAGTTAAATTAATTCTAGTTCATCGCGACGTTATATTGAAACGTACACTGGTAGATTGGTTTTTCAGCCGGCTAAAAATTAACATTGAATTCCCTATTATGCGGATTAATTTTCCAATACTGTATATTTTTTTCCCGTGTAAAACTGAATTTTTACCGTTGATATTTCTCTCAGTGTACCCCCAAGCTGTTTAAGTGTCATTCCGTCTACACGTGACGTCAGAAATTTGTTTCCCATATAACCAATGCTATTGGGAACTTTATGTCGCTTCTTACCAAATCTTTAAAATATAATCTTGACAGATATCCTGTTTTAAAAAAACATGTTGATATTCAGGAGTTAGATAATGAATAGAAAAGGCATGCTTTTTTTAAACTTTAAAGAACTTCAATTAAATTGTAAAAAACCTGAGCGATATTTTTAAATTAAAAAACAATGCAAATAATTTTTTGTTTTCCATTTAAAAAGAGATTAATCATACCATGTTATATCGGATGACAATGAAATAACTGTTCACGGCGTTATTTTAAAATCGGTTAAGATGGCAAGACGAAATTGGTATTATTAAAAGTGAATATTCACAATATTGAAACAATTGAGTGTTTCCGGTTTCACCGAAAATAAAATGAACTTTGTCTATTCAAATGGAATTCTTTGTATAATATTTTCTTTTTTTTTACTCTGATTAATTCTGAACAACTTTTATGTAACATACCCTAACTAGTAGTTTTTAAGACATTTTCTCTCAAAAATATATTAAAACTCGTATTTGTTGTTATCTTGAAGAAAAACAAAGCAGCCTACGACAAAAACTAACTACGGTTGTTTGCTCCGTATTCATAGCAAAAGTTTAAAATATGTGACAATAAATATTTTTGAAATTTAGTTTTATCCAGAGTTATGGATTTTTCCAGTTTTGGAAAATGTCTAGTAGGATCGGATATTAGTACCCCTGATTAGCTTATTAGAAACAAAGATAGACACATGGATGCCGTTTAGCACTAAGTCGAGCCGTTTAGGCTCTACACCCTTTCAAGATACACAAAACTTCACACATACAGGATCATTTCTTGAAAATAGTTGAGAATCGAGAATCTTGATATAGTGCATTATACGAAAGCTGTTTTAAATTGTACAGAGAATTTCAAATTTAAACATCTAGAGGATATTTCGTTAGGAAAAAACTTTAATTGTGATATATTTTCTTTTTAGTTCAAATGTTTTCTATAAACAATGTTCAAACATTAAACAAAAAAAAATGCATGGGTTAGTTATTTTGGAAATACAGGGAAGACAAAAATAAGCCCCCGTGCAGTCCTCTTTAGAACACTTAGTACAGGATCATTATTTATATTTACGTGTCCTCTGCACGAATTAATTTAAGTGATATGAAAAAACTTTTATCACAATTCTTCCCATATTATCTTTAATAGGTATTAAAAGTGCAGTTTCGCATCGCAAAATCGTAAAACTTGAAAATATTACTTTTTATTAAATGGTACTCCCTGTATATCGTGTCATAGTTAAAATCTTATTTGCTTCCTCTTAGGAAAAATGTGCAATAAGGCTTTATTTTGTCTAGCCGTTTTAAAATTATTTCAGTTTAAAGTTTTACAAACTAATGACCAATGTCGGAGAGATCCACAATTGCAATAATTTAGGGTATGTCTCACGACTTTTAAAACTCCATATTTTAAAAACGGCTGAACAAAATTTAGACATTTTATATTTTTTTAAATAGAGGACGCAAATAGCCTTTCAAATATGCTACAATATACAGGGGGTGCCATGTAATAAAAAATTAGATTTTCAAACGTTTTGATTTGGCGATGCGCAGCTACATTTTTAATATTTCCAAGAAATAGTACGGAAAGAATAATTCAACTTTTGTATCAATAGTATATTTCATTACCAGTTCGGATACAAGGCTTTTTAGGTGCGCGCGAGACAGTGGTGGGAGGCGTATCCGAACACCAGAAGTCGTGCAAGCACTGGAAAAGCTATTTCCGAATGTGTAATAAATGGTATTTTTCATAATATCTCTCTGAATAGTACATTTTAGATTAAAATGATGCGTTGAAACGTAAATAAAGGTCCAATTTGAGACTATAAGATACAGATAATAATAATTTATTTGCGTTCTTATAGAAATGTGCTCGTATGGGTGGTTGTTAAAAAAATTTCCCGTGCGCATTTAATATTTATTTGCGTTGTTATGAAAATGTGTTCGTATCAATGGTTGTTGAAATTTTTTTTCGTGCGCATTTAATATTTTATTGTATTGTTATAAAAACGTGTTCGTATGATTATGGTGAAAATTTTTCCCGTGCGGGCGCACCGAAAAGACAGTATTAGCAATATTCAATATCCCCTTTTAGCTATAAATCGTTGATAGTACCGCTTTTAGCCTTATTGATTTTGATATGACTGTTAAATTTAAAAATTCTCTTAATTAAAGGAGAATCCTGAATATGACTTACTTTATCTGCTCTATACAGATAGGCTAAAAGATTTTTCTTTTATCTAAATTAACCCGTGCAGAGGCCACGTAAATATAAAAAATGACCCTGTAAAATAATATACCTATTTTATTTTAAAATCCATTTTATGGTGAATACCCAAGAAACTAGTTTTTTCAATTGTATCGCTCTAGATCGGTACACACTTTTATAACCATGATTTATAAAATTACAACTGGTCCACTGAGAATCAAGTTGGAAAGTCAGTTGTCAACTTCTTTGATGCTTTTTTTGAGCTTTTTATTTAAATATATATACCGGCAATGAACTTTGATGTATTAATATATAACTCAATAATTATATATTTTTAAACACTGGCAACAACGCAAGGATGTCACAAGGAATGCAGAGCTTGAAAGATGTCACAACGGTATTATATAGTGTGATGTATACTAAATATACGGAGGATGTCACTAAGATAGGAAAAATTTAATTATTAGTTTTTTGTATAGTTAACATTTTTAGCAGAAATGGAACATTCGCAAAATTTTACCAATACATATTTTTAATTTTTAGATATCTTTATTATTTCTATAGGATGCAACAACGACCTTATTTTTACCGGAAGTCACAAAATACAGTGGATAAGTATTATATATATATATATATATATATATATATATATATATATATATATATATATATATATATATATATATATATATATATATATATATATATATATATATATATATATATATATATATATATATATATATATATATATATATATATATAAATAAAATTATATAAATATATATAAATATATATATATATATATATATATATATATATATATATATATATATATATATATATATATATATATATATATATATATATAAATTGGTTAAAGCTTTTAGAATTTGTAGTAATTGATATAATAATTTTCAAAGTTTCTAAACCCAAAACTCATCAAGCTACTTTCATCTTTTTTTATTTTTAATGAGTTACAAGAATAATAGTTAATTAAAAACTTACTTTAAGTGTTAACAACAAAATGTTGTTTAATACCAGTTTGACATATCAATTTTGAGATGTTATTTAACTAGTACTTCCAGAATTCCATTATTCAACATTTACATGGTTACTTAGGGATAAATAAAAACACCTTTTTAATCAGATGATAGAGGTAAATGCGGGACATTTATTTTTTGAAACCCACTTTTTATAATTACAATGTTTGACATTTTATATTTTAATAATTAATTTATAATTACTTTAGCGATCAGTATAAAATTCAATGTCTCTCACATACTAAATTCTAAATTTTTCCACCAGGAGCGCTAGTGCGTAATCACAAGGTCACGTAGGTTCTCTATAAAAAAAAGGGCTTCTTTGACTTCCTCAGCTTTAGATCATGCTTGGGACTTAACGCTGGTAAAAAGGAGAAATAGAAAAAAACAATTAAGAAACGTATTTTTGAGTTTTTCAGTAAAATAACATTTTTTTAAATGGAAACCCCTGTATATTATATTTTTTCTGTTAAAACATCAAATTTTAAACAAAAATGTTTATAATGACTTTTCCGCTAGAGTCAAAAATAAAGTCAAAATAACGATAAATATTTTAAATTATTTCCAGTATTAAATTATTACTATGAAAACAACATGGCCTTCGCGATTTGACAGCATTAAGATAAGCGACAAATTGCTAAACTGGAAATACTCGCAACTAGAAGGCTTTGGAAAACAATGATAAAATCAAATAATGTCAAACATTAGTGTGTTTGTCAAATACTTGTTTAAAAAGCTTTATTGTGTCAGTCATTAATTTAGAAAAAATGTTCTCTCCCTTGAAGAAAAGTGTGATATGTTAGAATGCTTTTTAGTGTGCAGAAAATCCTCCTTGAGAGCAAGAGAATACTACAGTGAATTATATCCCGCTCGCATTCAACCGTATGAACGATATTTTTTGAGACTTTATCGAAACTTTAGGGGCAACGAAAATGTTTTTGTTAAAACAAGGGCAAAAAAAGAATTCACAAAAAGCAAGGCCACGGAAATTGCAGTTATTGGATATTTCGAAGCTTATCGTGAGAATTCAATACCAGATATTCTCAAGGAATCTAATTTCAGTTATGGTACTGTTCAAAGGACTTTAAAAAAGTACAAATTTATTCCGTATAAATACCGACCAGTTCAAACGCTTTTGGCAAGGGATCCAGAGAGAAGACTTGTTTTTTGCCATTGGTATCTTAACTTCTGTCGCCAAAATATAAATAACTTTCGCTACATTTTATGGACCGATGAATCAAATTTCTCAAATTCTGGAATGTTTAATAGAAAAAACCACCATTATTGGTCAAGAGAAAATCTTTTGTTAGTACATCCAAGAGGTCCACAAGTCCGTTTCAGTTTCAACGTTTGGTGCGGTATAATTGTTTCAAAAATTGTTGGTCCATTCTTTTATGAGGGCACCCTAACTAGTGAAAGATATGTGGAATTTATGACAGAAATTCTGAATAATTTCTCAGACGAATTGGATCTTATAAGTAGACATCATCTGCATTTTCAGCAAGATGGCGCACCTGCCCACAAGTCCAGAGGTACTTATCATTTTCTAAGTACTACTTTTAACGATCAGTGGATAGGAACAAATGGCCCAATCCAGTGGCCTCCCAGATCACCAGATCTAACCCCACTTGATTATTTCTTGTGGGGTTACTTAAAGAACCAAATTTACAAGCGAAGGTGCGATAACGTCGACTCTTTAGAGACTGCAGTTAGGGAAAAGATAACCCAGATAGATGGTAGGACCATACTTAAGACAGTTCAAGCAGTTGAAAAACGTGCCCAAAAATGTTTTGAAGATCAAGGTGGTGTTTTCAAGCATCTTCTTTAAAAAAAATTGTTATTTTATTTTGTAAGATTATGAGTTGATGTTAAAAATAAAGTTTGTCGATACAATTTAATTGTTTCAGATTGGGGGCCATGACTTCAACAATTTGTAACCTAGGAGAAAAGTCATTATAAACTTTTTTGTTTAAAATTTGATGTTTTAATAGAAAAAAATATAATATACAAGGGTTTCCATTAAAAAAATGTTATTTTACTGATAAAATCAAAATAACGATTCTCAATTGTTTTTTTTATTTCTCATTTTTACCAGCGTTAAATGCTACTGTTTTAATTTAAACAACTTTGTATTTATACTAATAACAAAGTTACCAATGGTGGACACTTAATTTGGATAACCCTATATATATATATATATATATATATATATATATATATATATATATATATATATATATATATATATATATATAATATATATATATATATATATATATAGGGAAAAAGGGGGCAAAAGGGGTATTAAAAGGTTTGGAGGGGCGTGGCGGACAAAATTTAAAAAATTTTTTTGGGAAATTTTAAAATAAATTCCTTAAGTTTTTTATTAAAAAATCTGTTTTTTAAAAAAAAACTTGCCAAAAAATAAAAATTTTAAAAAAAAAGCTTTTCCCCCCCTTTTCCCCCAAAGGTGGGGGGGTCAAAAACCTACAGAAAATTATTAAAAAAATTCACAAATAAAGACCCTTTCATCGTCTTATTTCCCCACAGGTTGGGCCTTTTTTTGACAGACAGCACACCCATCCTTAAAAAGCGGAATAAAAGTCGCCAGAACAAACAAGCATCACTAACGTCGCTGCTAGATTCAGATTCTTCTTTTTGGTTTTAGTTGTTTTTTTTTCTTCTTTTTCCCTTTTTTTTTTTTATTGATATTTTTTTTTACAATTTTAGCTTTAGCTGGGTTTTTTTTTTCCCCCTTTTGGGGGGGTTCTTCAAGTAAGTTTTGTAAGGGACTCTGTCAAAACCCTTTTTTTCCCTTTTTTTCCGTTGTTTTTTTTGTTGTGGTTTATTACAGGAAGCGGAATTATATCTTTGGGCTAATAAAAAAATAGTTACTGTTGTTTTTGGGGTGGTTGAACCCGGTGTTTTTTTATTCTCTTTTTCATAAGATCTTTTTTCTTTTCGACTTCTCAGGGGGGTTTGGGGAAAAATCATTTTAATGACGGGGAAAACCCCATGGAAAAACATTTCTTTAAAAGGGCCAAAAAACCTTTTTTTTAACCCATTCATTGCTTTGGGGTGTAGCTCCCCTTAAAAAAGCGCGCAAAAAGCGTAATCTGATGGAACGTCACCACTCACCCTGGGTTATTTGAAGCCATATTCTCACTTCTTCTTGATAGCAGCCCCTTTGGTTTCAAAAATGTCGTCTAAAAGGCCTGCAGCCGATGTGTCAGTGAGGGGAAAGCAAAAATATGACCCGGGTTTTTCCCCGCATGTTTTTACGTCTAAATTTTTTGTATGTGAGCTATGCCCCTCTAATAAAAAGGGGAACTGGAGGTTCTTTGAGGGAAGAAATCAACAAACTTTTTAAAATTTAAAAACAAGGCCATATCGATCCACCCCTTTATGTTTAACTCAAACCCTCCCCCTGGAAATATTATCAAAATTTGCTCCGTTTTCCGGGGAAAAAATTTCTTGGCGGCATATATGCCCCGCCCTGAAAAACAAATTTCAGCTGTAACAGTTTCCCTCTTTCGCCTGAGTTAATGCACCAATTTTACGCTTTCCTTTTAAGGCAATAATTTTTGAAGTATTTTTAGGATTGACCTGACACCAGTTTCGTCAACATTATAAATTTTGTCTGCTGTAAGCTGGTGCTTTTTAATCGTCTCCTTAGTTCAAAAATTGTGAAACTCTACCTTGTTGAAGCCCCTTGCACGTGCCCTAAGTAGCTTGGGTTTTTTTAAAGTTAGATCGGATGTCTCTCAAAAAAGGGACTAATCCATCCTTTGCCAGCCATGTTTTGTTTTTTTAAACGGTGATTGCATCCTTGGACCTCACGAAACAATTATTCGTTCTTCATATTAAACCCGAATATTTTCTTCCATTCTTATAAATAGGCTAATTCTTGTTCCTGCTCTTTTAAAAACCCCGGGTTTTTTGCATCCGCTTTTTTTTGCAAAAATTCATCATTCTTCTTTTTTATTGTGTCCCAAAGTTTTTGGGGTTTAAAAACTTCTTGTCTCTAAATACCCCATCTCAATTGATACAGCAAAAATTCCATATTTAATTCCAGTTTCCCCTTTATTTCTTTTGAAACCCCATCTTAAATAAAAAAAAAGTATTTATTTACTGAATAATAAAAGTAAGGGGGAAAAAAAGGAACGGGGGGGAAAGGGGCCCCATTTTTTCCCTATCCCATCCCCATTTTTAAAATAACTTTTAGGTTATTTGTTTATTTCCAAAAACTTTTTTTTAATAAACATAAAAAAATATTTGAGAGGTTTAATTCAAAAATATATTTGCTAAAAAATTTTATTAACGTCCATTAATTATTTTAACCTAAATTTTCAACATGATATGCCGAATAGCAACAAGACGCGTCACAAAGTTAGCGTACCTGTCGGTTAAATTCCCCCCCAAGGACTCGGAAACATCAACATAGTATATCAGATCAAATTGTTAGATGGCGACACTTAGTTCTAAAAAAAAACGTACCCCTTTTGCCTACCCCCCTTTCCCGCCTTTCCCCTTTTTTTATATATATATATATATATATATATATATATATATATATATATATATATATATATATATATATATATATATATATATATATATATATATATATATAAATTTTTTTAATATATATATATATATATATATATATATATATATATATATATATATATATATATATATAATATATATAATAATATATAATAATATATATATATTTTTTTTTTCAAAAGTGGTTCCCCCTATAACTTTTTTTTTTTTTAAGATGGGAAAATGAAATTTGGCGTGTCGATATATGAAAAATCATTTAATGAATATTCAATTGTTTTAAGGATTTCCGGTTTTACCGGAAATGACCTCAACTTTTTTTTAAAGGGAAACCCCCCTTTTTTTTTTCACCTATTCATTAATTCAAAATAAATGACATCCCATATGTCACCTTTTGACTTTTCTTTAAAAATATTTTTTTTTTAAAATTCAATCGGGTCCATGACGTCTTAAAACAACCCATTTTGAGTCAAGGAGTTTGAAGAAATATTTTAATTATCTGACGTATTTTATGTTTTTTAAAGAGGTAAAAAGATTCCAAAATGTTATTTCTAGACATCCTTAATTTTTTCAAAGGGAAACGGTAGGGGCCGTTGGCATATGAAAAAAGGCATTTTTTTGTAATAATTTGATACCCCCACTTAATATTTTAAGTTAAGTCAACCCAATAAAAAAAATCAAAAAATAACCATCGTTCCATTTGAAAACAATATTTGACTAGAAATAAAATTTCGAAAATTTTTCCTTCCTGGAAGGACATAAAATACTTCAGATAATTAAAACTATTTTTCCCCCTCCTTGATAAAGTGGGTTTCGACGTCATGAATTAGTTAAATTTTTAAAAAATAAATATTTTAAAAAAACTAAAAAAGTTGAAAAGGGGGTGTCATTTATTTGGGATGTTTTTATCGAATGGGAAAAAATACAGGGTGTTCCTTTTAAAATTAAAAAGAGGTTTTTTCCGGTAAACCCCGAAATTATCAGAAAAATTAAATCTTCATTCATTTTTTTTTTAAGTTTCTTATCGAAAAAGGGAATTTAATTTTCCCATTTAAAAAAAATAAAAAAGGGTTATAGGGA
>JAHBCN010018843.1:0-16656 GCA_019359885.1 Listronotus oregonensis
GGGATCGGCTTTGGATTTGTTTAGGTCCTATTTAACGAACGGGTTTCAGGCGGTTGTTTACCCGAGGGGAAAATCCTCACAGCAGCTGACGATAAATATAGGAGTTCCTCAAGGATCAATATTCCTATTTTTTTTCATGTATTTATTAATGATTTGCCCGGAAATATTCCTGAAGACATAGTTTCTCTATATCAGACGATACATCTTTTGTTAATTTTGATTCATATTTTGAGGCCGTTTTAGAACAAAGTGAAAGTGCCATAAAAAAGTGCCGACGTTTGGGTTTAAAGAGTAAATGGTTTAAAGCTTAACGGTTCTAAAAAGAAAATTTTATTTTTAACGGAAATAGAATAACTCAAGTGTAAAACTACTGGGAGTATTTTGGATAGTAGGTTAATTGTCTCACCTTCAGAATATCGGCAAAGGCTCAATACCGTGGTTTTTATAATCGAAAACTGTTCTTTAAACAACTCTTGAGACTGCATTAATTTTTACTATAGTAATTTTCATAGTATTTTATCATATGCGACAGTGCTGTGGGAGGTTCGGTGGGAGTAAATTTTTGTAATTTAAAACGAGTTGTGCGGGTTCTGGCAGGAGTGGATGAAAAATCTCATTGTAAACCCTGGTTTAAGACACTTAAAATTATGACTTTACCATCAGCGTTTATATTTAATTGTTTATTGTTTGTTAAAAACTTTTGCTTTAAATTCGGATTTCCCAATTTAATACCAGAAACAAACATCATTGGTGATACCATTTCATCGACTCTCCAGAACACAGCAACCTGTTACTTTTCCGCCATTAAACTTTTAATGACTCCAGATTATGTCAAGGACTTAGACTTAAAAATTTAGCATAAAATTATATTATAAATTAATCAAGTTTCTATAATTTAAAGATTTTGACTTATAATTTTTGGTTTTTTAATTTATTGTTTGCATATTTTGTCTTTCTGTGTTTTATTTGTTATTAAAAACTAGATAGTAAGTATTTTTATATTAATAAATTAGTACCCAAATTGAAAATTATTAATGTATCTTGATACGTAACGTGTGCTAATAAATTTATTTATTTATTATTATTTATTTAAAAAGGCCCATATATGCGGAAATCGCTGATTAAAAAAATTTTTAATTATGTACTGTTTTATCTGTTAACTAAAACTTAAACTTGAAACCCTTTTGAAACGAAAAATTAGCATACATTTTCTTTATATATCCCTCTATGGCAGGAACTTGCAAAAAATCTTAATCTTCAATTTTTACTATTTTTTAAAATTGAAATTTTTTATTTTTTTTTTAGTTCTTGCCCTAATGACATTATATTACTGATAAAGAATCTACCATTTTTTAATTTTTTAAATGACCAGAAAGAGGGAATCTTGACAAGATGGAAACGATCTTTTTTCATTCTACTTCAACAGCGTGTAACTTTGTAAAATATGTTTGTTTCTTTTTGATTTTTTTTTATTTTAAAATACTAATAAATAATAAAAAAAAATTAATAGCAAAAATTTTAACTTTTTTTTATCGACTTTAAAAAACCCAAATTTGGGCTTCTGGGCAAGAATATCCCCTTAAATGGGAAATGTGGTATAAAATTTAATGCTGATGTTGACGGTGCAGTTATTTTTTTCTTTAAATTTTTTAGTTTCGAAGATATTGGTCAAAAAAAATTGTTTGTGATTCATTTGTTTTAATTTTGACATATTTTAAACTATAACATTTCCAGACCCATTTTTTCTTTGATTTTTCGATGTTTAATTAGCACTTTAAATACCCTTCATAACTATAGCCCACTTGCTACTAAACAGTTTTATAAATATTCTTTCAAAATAGTTTTTAACAAAACATTTGGCAACGTCGACCCGACGGCTCATCATTGCTTCGTGCCAATTTCCCTTATAGAGCTGTGACATAAATGTGTATTTTGCAGACAAAAACAATATTTTTTTAAGAAATATAATTTGTTTTTTAGTAAAAAAATTTTTTAATTTTGCAAGAAAGCAAAAATTTTTTAGCGAAACTTTAAGAAAAAAAGATAAAAAAAGAAATTGCAAATTATCTTTCGATTTTTGGCGGACAGCATAACTTTCCTTTTTATCAGGGCGATTTGCAATGGGCACGATCTCCCGATTTATCCGCTTGTGATTTTTTTCTATGGAGTTTGTTGAAATCCCGTGTTTATGTGAACCGTCCAAGGACCCTTTAAGATTTAAAGAACAACACCCAGAAAGAAATTTCCAACATAATGCCTGCTATGCTTGAAAAAGTCATGACAGAAGCGCCAGAAATCGGTTTACTAAATGTATCGAGAATGGGGAACGTCACCTACGTGATTTGCTCTTCAAATCTATATAAAACAAAACTTTAGGTATGAACCAACATAGTAAAAACCAAATTAAAAATTTTTGGTTTATACAATGGGTTTTATTAAGTTTAAAAAAATCGTAATTAAAAAAATGGTAAAGTTTTGTAATCTTACCTGGGCGTATTCTGCACATATATCAATCCCACCCACAAAGTTGGCTACATCGTCTACGGACCAGCCACTGATGTCTTCGTGCAACTTCGGGCTTTCGCTTTCGGCTCTTTGGTAAATTCGGTGGTGTGCTCGTGTTGCACGGACTGCCGATAGATGGAGTTTTAATGCGAGGTCGTTTCGGAGGTGGTGCCGCTGACGAGAGGTCCAAGGGTGATGAGGTATCTGGGCGTTTGACGTTTTTGAAGTCCTGTATAAGAAATTGAAAAAACCCGGAAAAAGGTTTGAAATAGATACAGCTGCTAAAACCTTTTCGTTCGATGAAAATCGCAATACTTAAAAAAATAACACTAACCTGTAACTCAGCTTCTTTAGCAGTTCTCACCATAGCCAACAGGGTCTGTGTCGTAACATATCTATTAATGGTGGAAACATGGCCGCCGCAGCTCCGGCAAACGGATTAAGAACCGAAGAAAAATCAGGTTTTTTACTTGCCAGATCAACATCTTTGGTTGTAGGGGTAGCTCTAAATTTGGCAACAATGTTGGTGGAAAAGCTACGGGGGTCGTTGACGGTTTAAACCTAGGATCCAAAGGTGGTGGAAAGCCATTTCTAGCTGCGTTGAAATAACTAGAAGATAAAAGTTATATTATAAACTCTTTTAATGCATGGTACGTGTGCCGCTTTTCAATTTTTTAAAATATCTTTAAAACTAAAAAACCCAAACAGTATTCTTTGTTCGTTAAACCGTTTTTCTGTCTTTTATAGTCTCTGAGATTTTTATACATGCTTACCAAAATGGCTCACAATGCATGAATACATAGGTAAATTATTTAAAATAAATTGCAAAAAGAAGAAAAGTAGTAAGTAACACTTTTATTTAATGCAATAAATAAAGAAATACAGTAAAAATTGATTAACCATTATACGAGACCTTCAACATATTATATCAATTAAGGTTATATTTTTATTACTTACTCATTAGGATTTGCATGATTGTATTTGGCAGCTAGACTTCTCATAAAATCACTATAATTTCTTCCAGTAACTGGACCTAACTGCGGGTTTTCTGGAGCAGGAGGTGTGTCTGGATGTGACGCTGAACTAGGTGTAACACTGCGAGATCTTGATGAGGTATCTGGGGTACTCGGACTGAGTCTAAAAGTAATTTTTTATATGATTAGTCTTAAATATTTGCTTAAATGATAGATATCTTTAGCTCTATTTAAAATTAGTGCAGAAAATCTTAATTTTACAGGGTTTGAAAAAGCTGTTATTAAAGAAATATGGGTGGTGCTGAAGGTCTTTATTTACGGAAGGCACGGCGGTTACGTTACCCTTTGCATTTAACCCCGGCTTGGAAAAAATACGCATGGGTATTTAAAAGGGGAAAATTTTTTGAGTGTTATTTAAAATATTGCATAAACTCGTCATATGCAATTTTTTTCATTTGTTGATATTTTTTAGGGTTAGATTTATTTGACTATTTCCAAAAATCTTTTGCATCTGTTTTAATTATTTTTTGTTATGTTATTATTTGTTCTGTAGGTTTGGGATGCCCGTTGCATGTTTTTCAAATAATTGGAAAAAGTGTTAGAATCCGAACTTCCCAAATATTAATTAAAATTGCTGCTTTAATACCAACAGCATTGCCTTTGACAACAGCGCATTCTCTGGGTTTTGGTCCATAATTACAAAAATACAAATGAGAGGCATCCGGAGGCCGTCTGGAAGCGAATAAAACCTGTAGACTTTTTGTGTCAGGGGAAATCCGTTTATTTGGTAAATAATAAATAATAAAAAAAAGACAAAGAAGAGCTCCTAATTATGTTTATAACTAGATTAGCTTAAAAAGAGTGTAGAATTTATTAGTACCTACTTAACTATTTCAGTTATTTATTCGTTGTGCTGTGGATTAGTAAATTTTATAATTTTTTCTTAAAATTGTTAAATAACTCACAAGCTGTTTGAACAAATAAAAAAAAATGTTTGTATGTTTATTGTTAAAATATGTTTTTCTGGGTAAGTTTTGGCTAGTCTTGGTTAAAAATGTCAAGAGTATTTAAAGATTTTTAAGCGTCGTCAATTTAGGTGATAAAAGCCATGTACTAACGCTTTGCATATCCCTGAAAACAAACAATAAATACCGGGTGTGGTATTCAAATTGCGCCTTATTTAAATTACGAACTTTTGCCTACCCATATCTTAAAAAATACGACTAGGATTCGTAATTTTTTTTAATAAACTAATTAAATATGCCCATGGGAGGGTTTAAAATCACGCAGCATTAGGGCTCGGGCCGAGATGGGCAAAATTATGCGCTGTACCCGATCCCTCAGACCGAGATGAGCGACGCCCGAATTTCATACTTGGTTAATATTGGTTTTTACCTTTCATTTTTGACGTTGTTATTGTTGTTATGTGCGGCATAATCAGCAATCGATGATAATATGCCATTACTGTTTGATGACACCCGATCCATTCGTTTTCTTCTTAAAGATTTTGCAGCTGAAAGTGAATTTTCCAAAGCTTCAGTGGATGCTGCAGTTTCACCTGAAACAATTAAAAGAAGTTGTAATATCCATTATCTTAAGTTTTAATATAATGCCCACACCTTAAGCTTCTATAACTTAGTTACCAATTTCTTTTCAAGCTAGAGTACTCATATACAAACCTCAGACAAATGGAATGTTACAAATAACATATTCCCTAATCTAAAAACTCAATATAAAAGCACATATGTCGAATCTTTGGGGCTTCTCCATAAGAACCTTAAAGCACAACACGTCTTGGTATAGGTTTGAATTACTAGTCCAAAAGAAGCGAAACATGTGTTACACGTCAAAATTTTAAAATTAGAAGAGTTTTATTAAATTTAGTTATTTTGGAGTTTTATTAAGTAATGATCATATTATAATTAAAAATTTTATTTTTATATATTTAAAGCTTTATGCTCAGGATAGAAGTCCCAATTATTATATTTATGTTAGAAGTAAGTCAAAGTAATAATAATTTTTAAAATAGGTAATTGATTTTTGAAAACAATAAAACATTTTACTTAGGAAAAAGTATCCTTTAAAGAGAAACCTAAATTATCGACAGCGTGTTATTTTTGAGCACAGTTCAAGCACAGTGAGTGCGGATCGAGTATTTTTTATATTGGAGCAGGCGACAAAGACTTAAAACCCAAGTTAAAGATTTGGGGATTTGGGGGAAAGGACCGACATCCGCAAACAGCAGGTTTCTCAGCTTAGACACTCTTGATATAAAGAAACGAGGTCTTTCCAAATGAACTGTAAACAGATGCATATCATTGGCACTATGTGTTTCATTTGGGGTCTGTAGGAAAGGAAATTATTGAAAGTTCCTCAAATATGTTTGGGTTAACCTAAAGAACAACATTGCATCTTATGGGTAAACAAGAAGGTTTTCTCTACGAGCAAGGTCAGTATTAAGACAGATGACTTTTCTCTGGATGGAGTTAAAAATGCCTATAGTTGTGGGAGACGTCATTTGCCAGACATAAGGCCACTATTCCAAAAAGGCTCCGATTTCGAATACATACAAAGTAACCAGATTGGAAAAACAAAAATACTCTTTTGATTTAAAAGACAAATACAAAAACTTTTCCATATCTGGTGAAATTACTACCCACACGGTTAAACTACTCGTCTCAGAACTAGTTAGTACCAGTACTAAAAAAAAAATACTTGGAAAAGCTAATGGTGACCATCTACAATAACTGGTATATGTGATTGAAAATACAAAGACCCAGAACAAAATGCTCCACTTATACCTATTAATCATTGACACTTTCAAGAGCAAATATTTTTTTTTTCGCCTCTTGTTAAAACTTTGCAATTTTTTTTAGTCAATATTTTGGATTTTTTTATTTTTTTAGGAATCAGAGTTTCGTTTAAAAACGCAATCATAGTACAGTAAATGAAGGTGTTAACCGAATCGGGTTGGCCGTTACATTTTTTTTTAATTTGCAGGTATTAATGTATACAATAACCTCTGAAAACATCATATATAAAAAAAAGTCCGCAAGGCAAAATGCCCCCAAGAGCGAAATCCGTTTTTTAACTAACTTGGTCGATATCTCCCCCCAAAATGACACTTACGCAATTCGTGTTTAGACGAAAATGAAGAGCAGTTTTTTGGCTGCCAAAATTATTCCCATCACTTTTTTTCAAAATTTGATAGTTTTGCAATAATCGATAAATGCCCAGTATATTTTTACCTGCCCCGTATCTCGAAGGTACTTACTTTAAATAGTTCACTTCCAAAGGACCAATTTTAAATAACTCACGTGAAAATGCATATTTTTGCATGGTTTAAAGTTTACATGAAAGAAGGAACGTGTAGCAATAATATCTTGTTACTGTTTTATTTTTTTTTGTTTCTTTAGAATATTAAAAACTCGAGTCAAAGTTAGTTTTTGCTCGATATTTTGACCCTCCTATCATTCTGTTCATATTTTTCTTATAAAAAGTAATTTTACCGAATTCTTTTGGATGATAGAGCTTTGGAGGGTGTTGAATACATTCGAAGGCCAATAGATAATTTTTTGTATTTTTTTAAACAACTTTTTCATAGGGCGTTCTTTTAGATTTCAGGTTTTGAAAATGCTCGGTTTATCGCTGATTAATATATATTTAAGGGCCATATCGGGTAACAATGCACATTCAAAAGCTTAAATTGTCTCCTTCTCGATAGCAGTCTTCTTTTGTTTTCATACTTTTTTGTTTTCAAAATCGAAATTCTTGTTCAATAAAAACTCGTTTCTTTAGAATATTAAAAACTCGAGTCAAGGTTAGTTTTTGCTCGATATTTTGACCTTCTATCATTCTGTTCATATTTTTTTATAAAAGTAATTTTACAATTCTTTTTTATGATGGAGCTTTTGGGAAAATGTTGAATACATTTTTGCAAATTTAATAAACATATTTGTGTATTTTTATAACAACGTGTTTTTCTTAGGGCGTTTTTTGAATTTCGGAGTTTTCGAAAATGCTCCCGGGGCTATCGGGAATTAATAAATATTCAAGAACCATAAACAATCTTTGATAAAATAATAGATAAATGATCTTTAAAGTAACTTTGGAAAACAAAGCCCTTACCTTGTGCTTCAAAAGAAAACTGGAAAAAAAATTTTTTTCTGAAAACAAAAATAAAAAAATGAGCATTTTTTTTTCACTTTTTAAACTTTCTTCTTGATTAATAAAGTATGCATTCAAAATTTCAATCCTATTTACATATATTGTTTGTACATAACAGAGCAGAAAGTATTGAAGCCAAGTGGGGGCATGCGTTTTGCAGGCGGCTGTTCGATGCTATACATGAACGGGACGCCACGGAATAAAATAATAAATAACTCAATTTTTGAAAAATTTAAAGGCGAATTTTTTTTTCACTTATTCAGGTACTTTTGTAAATATATATATATTGATAAAGGTCAGAATGTGAGCTTAAATACAATTGTAAAGCTCAAACAATTTGAGACGAAGAAAAATAATCATTAAAAAATATGTCGAGTTTTTATTGGAACAAGAATTTCCTGATTTTTTGGAAAACTAAAAAGTATGAAAAAAAAAAGAGTGCTATCGAGAAGGAGACAAACCAACTTTTGAATGATTGCATTGTTAGCCGATATGGTCCTTAAATATATATTAATCACGATAAACCGAGCATTTTTAAAAACTCCGGAAATCTAAAAGAACCGCCCTATGAAAAAAAAAAGTTGTTATAAAAATACACAAAATTATCTATTGAGTCTTTCGGAATGTATTCAACACCCTCCA
Source organism: Listronotus oregonensis (assembly GCA_019359885.1). Lineage (NCBI taxonomy): Eukaryota > Metazoa > Arthropoda > Insecta > Coleoptera > Curculionidae > Listronotus > Listronotus oregonensis. The sequence continues at coordinate 8,289 of JAHBCN010018843.1, forward strand.
AAGCCCCATTATCCAAAACAGAAAATTACTTTTTTAAAAAATTGAACAGATTGATAGGAGGGTAAAATATCGAGCAAAAACTAACTTTGGCTCAAGTTTTAATATTCTAAAAAAAAAAAGAAAGTAAAAAGATATTATGCTACAAGTTCCTTCTTTCATGTAAACTTTGAATCATGCAAAAATTGCATTTTTACGTAAGTTCTTAAAAATTAGCCCGTCCGTTTGGAAGTGTAAGTAGCTTAAAGCACCTTTCGAGATACGGGGTAGGTGCAAAAATACTCGGCCTTTATGGCCGGTTATTGCAAAAATATTAAATTTTTGGTTGGAATCATTTTGTAGCTAATTAACTGCTCTTCATTTTCGTCCAAACACGAATTGCGTAAGTGTCATATTTCGGGAGATATCGACCAAATTAATTGAGGGCCATTTTCGGGGGTTTTGCGGACATTTTTTTATATATGATATTTTCGGGAGGTTATTGTATACATTAATACCTGCAAATTGAAAAAAAATTGGCCCAACCTGATCTTCAGGTTTGAATTTCTTAATTTTAACAAAGGTGACTAAACTAATATATATCAATATTTTTTTAATTGACAATGTGCTTCGTAACATCGAGTAATAGCTCCATACACTTTTTTGTCACTGATTTTTTTTTTTTTTGAAACAGCCAAAAGTACCTTATCGTGCGCAATATTCTCAACTTTTTTTTGTGACCCAACTTTTTTGCATAGGTTTTTCGTATACACTTTTAGACTTTTCAGGCATCAACCCAGCAACTGCACAATTAGCTAAATTTTTAATTTCTGAGGATAAATCATTTATCTTACAATGCTTAATGAACTTTTTAATAAATTTAACTTTGACAGTGACATGTTAACACAAGTTAATAATTCCGTTGTTACCCTAGGTTGCTACGAACGTTACTGAAATTAAGCTTCTTTTACTTACCTACTTAAATGCAACAAGAAACTTAATTTTTAGGAAATCGTCGGAATATAAAATTTTGTTTGAAATCTGGATCATAAACAATCATTATGGTATCCACATCAATATTCACGGCTAGTACCATAATGATCGCTATTATGGTTCTTATAACATAAATATCTATTATGGTGTATATATGCAGTAATACAAATCTAATGTTTAAACCAAGATAAGCGCATCATTAAGTTATTTACGTTTTTGTTAAATTTTCTTTTAAAACGTAAAACAAACTAGTCCATATTAAACGTTAAAATATATTACGTCTGAATTAGTAACCGCCCATTAAAATCACGTCACTAAGTCATTAAGAATAATTTCTTTCGCCTATTGTAATTAACAGGCCCCAATTAAGTATATCCATTAATTTCTAGCTCATATTTCAGTACAACAGAACGTAATTGCATGCTGTTAACACCAGCCCAAATACAATTCGACATTCCTCAACTGAAAACCGTAATAGTAGGCGTAGAAGAAAACAAAATCAAATCGGCCGCGAGCGAAAACACCTGTGGCAACCGAGTCGTAGAAGGCCGTGATGAATGGTGATTGGCTACCGCCGCTTTTATCATTTCCGTACGGGCAGCGCTTCTCTTTTGTCTTTCGCTATTCTTTTGTTTTCTGCTCTTTTGTACTCCGAGAATGGCACCGACGACCTGCGACTTTTTCGGTACAATGGATTGTTGTTGGTGGCACCGATGGCGATTGTTTATTTGTCATTTTATGCTAACAATGTCACTTGATGGTAAACTTGATAAATCTACATCTAGCAATTTACTCACATACCTGTCCTTCCGATACAAGAATATTTAAATGGTTCTGTAATTTTTGAAGATAATCACTCAACTAACCCATTATAATGGAAAATTCTCTTGTATATTATTTATTTTCTTTTTTTAAATTTTAATCCCCCTAAGAAAAATGGCGTTTTTACAATAATTAGTATTTAACTGTCAAACTATACAATAGTATATTACATAATAAGCGCGGTAAAAAGGTTTTTAACGCACGCAAGTGAAGTTTGCAAAAAAACATTTGGGGCGTTTTGTTTTTATTATAAAAAAAAGTGCTAATTATTTTTAAGCTCATTCGTTTGAGTTACAAGAAAATAAATTTTTTTTATTTTGTTTTTTAAATTTTGCTTTCAAAAAAAACCGATTCCAAGATTTTAAACAATTCACATTGATTGTGGGGCCGCTTGACGGCACTTTCCCTACATTGAAAATTGTTTTTTTTGTTATAATGTTTTAGTTTTGACAGCTATACTAGTTTTAGTATGTTTTCTCAAAGACTGATGCAAGCCCTTTTTAAAAAGGGTGCTTTCATTTATTCGCTTAATCAATCGTTTAGACGTAAATTGTCCTTAAAGATTAAGTGGTAAATTATTTTTCATTTCATTGCCACCAGATACCAGGTAATTGGGGTTGGCTATGGATTCCCTCTAAAGTTTATTATTTGCCGAAGGCAAAACCATAAAAATATACTAAAGCTGTCAGTTTAACATAAAATAAATTCGCTTTTTAAACTACATATCTAATTTACAAAACCTAAAAAATAATGGCTAATCATCAAAATTTAAGTATAAAAATATTTGATATACATTTTTGTTTGGAAAAGCAAATGGAAATACAGAGTTTGCAAGAAGATATTATATGGAAAATTATCTAGGAAGAAATATCCCTTATGCTAAAACATTTTTCAGTGTGCACAGAAAGTTTACGGAATATACTTCCTTTTAAAGTTATAATGGAAATTGTGAAAGATCTACAAATGCTAGAACTGTGCAACAAAAAAAAAGAGTAATTATTGAAGATAATCCAGGTACTAGTACCAGAAAAATTGGAAATGCAATAGGGCCTGCCAGGCTGTTATGGAGGATACTTAGAGGAACAACTCTATCCGTTTCATTCACAAAAGGGGCAGGTTCTTTATAGATGGTCGGCCGAGTCGGTTGGAAATGTGCAATCAGATCCAACCAAGTATGAACAAAATAATTGACTAATTGACCTCATTTATTCACTGACGAAGCGGGTTTCACGCGTGATGGCATAACAAATATGCATTACATTCACAGATATGCTTGAGAACCTAAAAAATGTGGTAGAAAGCGTAGATTTTCACTGAACGTGTGGGCAGGGATAATAGGAGATTACCTTTTGGTCCCCATTTTTTGATGGCCTTAACTGGCGACGTATACCAGATTTTATTAAAATCGTCTCCCATTTTACCCGGAAAATGTGCCTTCCCAAATGGCCAACTTTGGGGTGTCCAGGCGGAATTTGCCCCCCCTTTAGTATACGTGACGGCAGTTTGAATGCAATATGCTAAAGGGATGGATAGGACGAAATAGACCATTGGCATGGGCTACAAAACCCAGCTTACCTGGGGCGGAAAGTGGCGCCCTGGCCCGGTCTCGAAATTTGTTTGGAACCCGATGGATCCAAGACTGACAATGGAGCCGGCGCAGGAATAGGCGGTATGACCCCTAGGTTTAATGCTTATGCTTCCCTGGGGAAATATGCCACTGTTTTCCAGGCGGAAAATATGCCATTGAACTTTTTTCGGGAGAACTTGGGGGGGAGACATTACTATCTTTTCGGGATTGTCAAGCGGCCAAAAAGCTTTGGCATCTCAACAAGTCAACTCAAGGTTGGTTTGGAACTGTCTGCAATGCCTTAAACCTGGCTAACCACAACAAAGTTACCTTCCCGGTGCCAGGACACGGGAATACAGGGCAATGAAAATGAGACTCCCTGGGGGAAAGGGTCCGCAGCAATGTTTGTGGGTCCTGAACCTTTTTTGGAATACCAAAACCCGGTTCGTGGCTACATGACTCGGGGGATTCAAACACAACATCAGTCATACTAGAACCACTTCCAAGGCAAAATCACACTAAAAACAATTTGGAATCACCATCGAAAGCATTGACAAGTGAACTACTAAAACTAAATAGGAATCAGATTAGAATAGTGACGGGGTTAATAACCGGACACTGCCCCTAAGAAAACTTTAACTATGGGCATTGAGAAGAACCCATTTGCAGACTTGTGACGAAAGGAAGGCGGGCCCCTCCCATCATATATGAGTACCCTGCACTTACATACTGGAAACAAATCAAAACCTCGGGGACACTAACCACCAGGAGGCTGGAGACCAGAAAGAACGGGAAAGGGGTACTACACCTGTCTAAGGTGTCAAAGTTTCTTTAAAAAAAATACACAAAGGATAACAAGGCCCGGGCGTGTCGAGGCGGACAAAACCTCAACTTGTTATTTAGATTATCTCAATCAATCAACAATTGGCATGGCACGAGGTCACCAGACGATAATCTTATGGATTTTTTTTTCTGGGGTAATTTGAAGCATTGGGTACGATCTCCAGTCATTAAGGTCGAGGATCTTCGTTTGAGGAAATCAAAAGCCTTAAAGAAACACCGGGAATTTTTCATCGAGTTAGGCGACATTATTTTAAGAGTATTAAGAAATGTATTAAAGAAAATGAGGGACATTTTAGCAACCATTTTTAGTTTGTTTAGTAATGTTTCTTTAATTTTTAGCCATTAAATACATATCACAATATTCGATATTTAAATTATTGTAAATTTGCTACTTAATTTTTAAAGGCGATTTATGTCTAAACAGTTGGATTTAGCGAGTTGAATAAAGAGCACCTTCTTTAAAGGCCCTGCATCAGTTTTTGAAAAAACATGCTAAAAACTAGTATAGCTGTCAAAACTAAAGAATTATAACAAAAAAACATTTTTTAATGTATGTAAAGTGTTCTCGGTAAATTGTTACTAAAGTGATGAAGCGCAATTAACTCAGTCTACGTTTTAAATATTAGTAAAATCGGTTTTTCCGTAAACAAACAATTAAAAATAAAAAATTGAACAAAAGTAGTATTAAAAAGAAATTAAATTCATGGGGCGTCTAAGAAGAAATGAAGAAATAAAGTCGGCTGCAACAGCGGGTTAACTCCTTAGTATTTTGGATGTCAAGAACGTTGTACGAAAGATATACAAAGACGTGGTGTAATAAAAAAAAATTTGCAGGGCCAAGAAATTTTGTTTAATTGTTCTTGACAATGACAGTTCTTTATTTTATAATAAAAATATATAACTTATTTTAATGATACAAAAAAGGGCTCTTTATGGACGCAATATTGTTCATAATAGCACTTTGTTGGTCAACCCGTACAAAAAAAAAAATTTTAAAATTTTACTGCCTTAATTTAAATGTTAAGAAGTTTAGGGTGTCCCATTAAAAGGAACTTTTATTGTATTTTTATCCAAGGACCCCTGTGAACTTTTTTGCAGTGTTTAATGCCTTTAAAACTCCCCTAATAATTTCAGAATGGGAGTTAGTTTTAAAGAAATCAACAACCAACAGTCGTAAAAAAAATCTTGTTAAGGTTCAAACAACGTTTAGAAATAATTTAACGCCATGCGATATTTTTAAATTTGACCCCCCACGTTTTCCCCATCAGGTCCATATATAAGCTCAAGATGCAACAATATGAAGGCATTCGTTAATCCCCGGAGATGTTTCTTTTTGATGGTCCTTTATAGAAAAATGCTTCTTTTATCATTCGGTAATTCTCCAAAAAAACCGTTGCCGATGGCCTTTGGATGGGGCAGGGAAAATAAAAACATGCATTCAGAGGGAATAAGGCATGGCTCGAGTGGTGAAAGAACGAGAACATGGAAAAGTAATGGAATTAATTTTTTTTGGGAATTATACAGGGTCCAAAAAATTTTAAATTTTAGAATTTGGAATGTTTGACGGGGTCCAAAAAAGGGTGAGTTTTAATTAATGTTTGATTATTTCAAAAATGCTAAAAAATTTTTATAGATTACACAACTTATAGTATTTTTCCCCATAATGAAGAAGTAATTAATAAAGGGTAATCATGCTGCTTTTTAAAATCTGCATGCTTTTGATAATATCATATTCATCTTATAACTTACATGCTACCTATTGCAGACAAACATCTTGCAATGTAAAGCCAAAAATACGCTAGAATTTCCTTCTTAATCTTCATAAAATAATAAAACCTATTTTTTGATCAATAAATTTTTTTAATCGGACAACACCGTTAATAAATTTAAATCATGCTTGAAAATTCCTCTTTACCGTCCGAAAAACGAAACAAAAGAACCCGGGTACCTGTCCCTAGAGGACCAAAACCACGCCAGGGAAACCAGGGAGTGGATCCAAAACAAACACGAGGAAAACGGGGGAAAACCTCAGTAGAGCAAGACATGGAAAAACCCTTATAAAGGGCCCATCCAAAAGAACGAAGGAAGAACTACTAAGGAAAAAAGTAGGAAAAGACTTCGCATAAAGTAGGGTCTCTCGGGCGATAACCTAGAAGGACACCTACACAAGATTGGCTCATACAATGGGGACCCAAGTTGCAGATTGTGCGAGGGGAAAAACAGCCTACCACATAAATTGTAAATGTGAAAACGTTAAATCACAAAAGACAGGATTTTTGGGCAACCGAAAATAAGCCCACAGGAATATATCAACCAAACAGTCTTGAAATTATACAAAACTTGTAGAAGGAACAAGAAATGGGAGGATTGGAAAAAGACAGTGGGAGATTAGGCACAAAAAAGCCCAAGAAGGCCTGCCCCGGTAGTGAAAGACGGTCCCAGGAAAAAAAAAGAAAAGAAGAAGAAGCCGCCCGTCGGTATACAACGCTAACACATCGACATTTTCGTAAACTTGTGATTACGTGGCGGTTGAAAACATCCAATGGGCTTGGGCCCTGTAGTGAGAGAACCGAAACTTTTGGGCAAAGCGGCCAAAATGTTTTTAAATATTTGATGGAAATTTAATTTTTCCAATAGTAATACTTTTTTTGCGTTAGTTCAAGAAATTTGACTAGCATATTATTTTTTGTAAACATTCAAACTTTTAAGTTTTTCGAAATTTACAATTTCTCTCTCTTTGTGAAAACTACCTTACATGTTCTCGGTGTCAATTTTTTAAAGGAAGGTGTAATTAAATTGTTCGTTAAGAACTGTGCCAAGAAGGGTTAGCTGAAAGTGTTTATAAGTGATTTAGTGAATGGTATTGTAGAAGATGGCTGTATAACAAGGTAATATTTAAAATATTGATGGGGTGGTTGGTAAATAATTTTATCACAAAAATGACAAATTGGGTTTTCCCAAAAACTGTAAATAATTTCTAAATTTGACTTTGAACTTTCTAACTTTTATATTGATAAAAAAAAAATTTTTAATTGTTCTCGTCATGGGTTTCCTTCATAACCTCCGGAAGGCGTTTTTTGGTTTTCTAAAAAAATTTAGATAAATTTCTTTTAAATTTAAGTGTTTTCTACAATTTTTTGAGGAAATTTTGTAACTTTCTATTACATTTTTATAAAGCTAAGTCTTTGATAATTTTGTAAATATCTGTTTTGTCAGTAGGAAAAAGATATTAAAAATTTCCGTTCTTGACAAATTTATTAAGGCTATGGGTCTTTTAAAAAGATTAAATTTTTGTACTACACTTTAACACATTGGGATGTTGTTTCCCTTCAACGCTCCATTTTAATTTAAATTTTTTAAAGTTCCTTCACTTCAACATGCATAGACGCTTTTTTTTTCACTACTTTGCCAAATATTCTACAAATAAAAAGAGGAAAACATTACTATAAATAAAGTCCCAAAATTTCTTATGACTCATTTAATACCGGCCACCCAACCGACAAAAGCGGCAAATAAAAAAACTAACACTAGTAAATGATTTTTAAAAACCTAATATATCTTTTTCCCTCAAAAATAGTGAACCGGCCAAAAAATTTTTCGCCACGTTGTCATAATTCGCGAGAATAAATTACCAAAACGATCCCTTTTTAAAATAGCACCCAAAAAATTTATTGAAATCATTGTTATCGGAAAAAGACAATAAATGTGGCAACACACATTCCTTAGTTTACAACTTGAACAGACATGAAAAAAAAGCGTATTGACAGGGTTTTGTGCGTGCGATGATTTTATTTAGTTATTATTGGGGGATGGACAGATTTTTTTTAAGGGTTTTAAAATTTTTAATTTCTTTTTACAGGGTATTTTTTTAAATATTGTAAAATTTTTTACTTTTGTGTTTTATGTAGATATTGTTTTTTGCCAACTTTATTATAGTTTATTTTTATTTAGTGTATATAATTGTTTTTTAAAGATTTAGTGTTGTTAAATGCTTTTTTAAATTTAGTAAACTATGAATAATTTAACCCTTCAATGAATTCCTAAAAAAATCAGTTAACGTTAAAAAACGAATAATGGTTAAAAAAGTTTGCCTTGGGATTCGGGAACGAAATCCTAAACCAAGCACTTTTAAAAGCTGCGGAGATATGTTTTAAAATTTAAACAAGT
>JAHBCN010018844.1:0-16635 GCA_019359885.1 Listronotus oregonensis
AGCTCTTTATCAACATGGCTTTGTGCGTAAAAGATCAACAGTCACTAATTTGTGTGGTAATCTCAATATATATAGATAGCAGATTGCAGGTCGATGTGGTATAAATGGACTTTGCTAAGGCTTTTGACCAAGTATCACACACAGTTCTATTAAATAAATTGTCCGGCGAATTTGGCTTCCATCCACGCCCTGTTGAATTTGTAAAATCATATTTGAGTAATCGAAGCCAGAGAGTTGTGGTAATGGGTTACTCTTCGGAGCCGTACTTGGCTACCTCAGGAGTCCCGCGAGGTTCCAATCTTGGGCCTTTACTATTTATTTTATTTATTATTAGCTTAATAAGTACCGTAAAAAATGGAAATATTTTAATGTTTGCTGACGACTTGAAATTGTTCTCAAAAATTAAAGATAAAAACGACTGTCTCTTGCTCCAGCAAGATCTAAACCGTATTTTACTATGGTCTAAAGAGAATAAACTATATTTCAATATCAGCAAATGTTGCACTGTTACTTTTACACGTAAGAAAACTCCAGTAAATTTTGAATATAAAATGGCTAACACAATGTTGGCTCGTGTTGATGAAATGCAGGATCTGGGTGTTACGTTCGATTCACAGTTAACATTTAGAAACCATATTCAAAATATTTTAGATAAAGCTTATAGAATGTACGGGTTTATAGTTAGAAATTGTAAGAATTTTAAAAACATACATTGTGTAGAGTCTACGCCAATAGTAAAGAGTACAATGACGTCAAATGCGCACAAACCGATATTCACAGAGGCAGCAACACGTGGGTCAGTGCAGTGTGTACTATCCGAACATCGGCATCGGTAGCTTGTTTATATTGATGTGAATATTACGAAACTAAAATTATTGTGTGTTTATCTTGGAACTTTTATGTGTTTTAGTGTGACTTATTAATTGTTGTGACTGTTTGGTGAGTTTCTGTTCCGATGCACCTTCTTCAATTTCATTTTATTTAGAAGTATATTTTACAGTAGATTCTTTGGTAATTGTTTACAAAACGGTTTTCTGCTATTTTAACGCCGCCGCCACTGCCATTTAATATCGAAACCTGCTGCAAAGAAAGACGGAGAGACTACTCTCTCGGTTTATTCGCGCAGCCAACGATGACGTCAAAGTATTCTTTACTATTGACAATTACTCTAAGAAAATTGTATATATCATATGTAAGAAGTGGGTTGAATATGCTTCCCTTATTTGGAGTCCAATATATGAAAATCATAAATATACTATTGAAAAAGTTCAAAATAAATTTTTAAGATACCTGTTTTTTAAAGAAACTGGAATATATGATACTACTATTTCTAAGATAGAACTTAGGGAAAATATAAATTGTATAGTCTGAAAAACGAAGAGTTTTTAGTTCTGTAATGTTTTTACATAATTTACTTCATAATGAAATAGATGACATAACTTTACTTTCAAAACTTAATTTCTGTGTGCCAATGCATAGAACTAGAAATCCTTCTACGTTCTATTTAGATACACATCGAACAAGTAACTACATGAATGCGCCCATTAACGTTATGTGTAGATATGTTAATAATTTTAGACAAGATTGTGACATTTTTCATTTAAATAGGAATAAGTTGAAACATGCATTAAGACTGCAGTTATATATTAATGATTATTTTTTAGTGTAGCTTTTAAGATAGTCTCTTCCTACTCTGTAATCGGATTTTGGAATCTGTTGAGTTTGTAAATAAATAAATAAATAAATAATTGAAATAAAAACACAAATAAAAATACCGCAACTTTAATTTCGAAATAATAATTATACTCATTTAAATTCCTAGGCGATATTGTAAAATTTAACGACTTAGACCGGAATTGTTTTATTTTAAGTAGTTTTTAAAAGCCCAGGGGGGGTAGACGGTCCCTACCTGATCTACCGTGCAGGCGACATTGATTGTCAATATCTGTCATGTATGAAAGCCATGCATTAATTTCGGAATATCTCGAAAACGGTTCTTACGATATTTTCTAAAAACTTATGCAAAATAAATCAAAGTATTGGGAAATTTAAAAAACCCTATATTTTTTGACCGTTTTGTTAAAAAGATATTAATATTACTGAATAATATTTTCAAGCATAGAGAACCTTAAACTTTTGGTAAAGCGTATTCAGCTTATTTGGAACAGCGCTAAATTTGGGGTCCATTTAAAATCAATTTTTGTTAGAGAGAGATAGGCGAGTTTGGCGGATGGCTAAGAAACGAAATAAAAGATGTTCATTCCAATCTCGTTTTGATTTGTGGACCGAGTTACTATATAAGGATAATTTTGTCTACGACTGTCGCGAGTAAACTACCTTATTTACTTTTTTTTCTGGTAATATAAACAAAATACTTTTGAAACCAATGTTGAAGCTTTACGATAATACACAGGGATCAATTCATAAATGTTTTTAGTTTAAATGATATTTGAAATAAATATTAACAAATAATACTCACATTTAGAGAATCCATGTCTCTGTGAAATTCTTCCTCCCAGTATCGTGGTAATGAAGTAAATATGGCATTTTCCGTTACTGTATCACCAAATTGTGAATCTAACCAACCTGATAGTGGATCTTTACTGTCCGTGATAAATTTTTGTTGTGCTTCTTCTATTTTACTGCTGTGACCAGTTTTAACTGCATTTTCTAAATTTTCTATGGATTCGTTTAACCTTGATTCCAAAAAAGTAAAACGCTTAATATATAATCGACTCACCCTTACAGTTATAAATTGCTCAAATTGCCATCTTATGTATTTTTTTCGGTAGAATTTTAAAGAATTCCTAATTAAATGATTAATTTGGTTTGTTTTTGAAATCATTTTTTTTTATAAGTTTCAGTACAAAAGAAGGCCGATTTATTTTTAATAACTCCAGAATTAATATAATATTCATGAACAATTTGAAATTTAACTCAGAAACAAGAAAAAAGTAGCAATACATACCTATAATGTCAATACAAAAAACCTAATCTTTTAACAAAGTATTTATTACTAATTTTAATACTTACATAATGCTAAACATAAAACATGAAAAAATTAAATTAATATAAGTATGCATTTTATTAAAAAACTGTAAAAAAAAAATTTAGATTTAAAAAAAAACGAATAAAATGGTTTCTTGTTATTGCTGTGGGACCAATACAAAACAAGTTGCGGTTTGTTAAAGGTTAGCTGTTATTTATCAAGCATAAAATTTCAGAGTTTCAAAGGCAAATAACGCAAAATCTATGTATTTTTCGAGGAACACTATTATTAAGTTTTTTGAAGCATTTGCAAAGACCTTTGTTTAAAAAAAAAAGATATGTATCATACAAGTTGAGTGAGTTATGATTAAAATAAGGTTAGACCAAAATTTTTTGAGTGCAAAAATCTTCGAAAATAACCCCCTAATTACCACCCTAATTAAAATGTGTCGTTCAATTTTCTTTATCTATGTATCTTAAATAGTTTATAAAATTTTAACCGATTTAAATTGCTTAATTTTGAAAAAAAAAGGAGCTGCAAGTAAAAAATAAATTTCAGAATTTTAATAAAGAATAACCTTTCCTTGAAAATAACTCCAAAACTAAGGGAGATACGTAAAAATTACTAAGGTATCAAATATTTTGCTTTTTTTAATTTACTATATGACGGAAATTAAGTGAGATATAAACGATTAAAACGCGTGTGCATAGATTAGCACTCACCCCTTTAAAAAAGTAAAGGTTTTAAACAGTTTTAATACTTGAAAAAACCAACAAAATGGTTTTCTAAAAAACTTTTTATCACAAAAACTGAAGGAGTTATGCTTAAAAAACCAATTTGTTGTGCACATGTTAAAATTGATTCGATGCAATTTCTTAAAAAAAATGCGTGGTTTTGTACTATTTTTTGCATTGTAATATTGTAAGAGGTGAATTTTTGAGGATTAAAAAATAACAAAACTAAATAGTAATACTTTGGAGCAGTCAAATTTTTTAATTACAACTTTTTGACAATATGTTAATTTTCCTAGGGTAAACAATTCTTTTTTATTGAATCATAATAAGGGTTGAATTTTAAGGATTAAAATATATTAAATAATGTTTTAAAAAATTAAATATTTATTTTTAAATTTATATGAGCCTAATTTTATGTGACTTAAGCTTTAGTATGAAAGTTTTGAAGGTCTTTGCAATAAAGGGTAGTTTTCACCCCTAAAAAATAAAAAGCGACCTTCAGCATAATGGAGATAATAATAAACAGTGATAATGTATACGTTTTTTTAGGGTAATTTTTTTTTTTTTTTTAAGTCAAAAATGGAAGAACGTAACTGTTGTTACGGTACTTAGTTAGTTATTAATTAAAAAAATATGTTGCCTATTGCATTTGGTTAGGCATTAATTATTTGTAAAAAATATTGTGGTCGCTATAATACGTAGGCATACTAGTACAGGAAACGAAGCTGAAAAAAATGCAAAACCTTGTAATTTGCATGAAAATTTGGGATTAAGTTGAACTAACCCTCCCCTTCAAAATCTATATTATGCCGATGGGCGCTTTTTATTTTTTACGGGTGAAAACTACCCTTTATTGCTAAAACCTATAAAGCTATACATTAAAGCTTAAGTTAAGTAAAATTTGACTTAAATAGGTTGAAAAAGTAGTATTTTGTTTCTTTGAAACATTATTTAAAATATTTCAGCCCTTAAAAATCAAGCCTTATTATGATTTAATTTTTTTTTAAATTACCATAAGAAATTAATATATTGTCACAGTGTTTGCATGAAAATTTGGATTAAGCTTAACTTACCCTTCTCTTCAAAATCTTCATTATGCTAAAAGGCGCTTTTAATTTTTTTAGGGGTAAAAACTACCTCTTATTTCAAAAACCTCCAAAACTTTCTTACTATAAAATTAGGCTTAAATATGTTAAAAAATAAGTATTTAATTGTTTGAAACATTATTTAATATATTTCAACCCTTGAAAATCAACCCAAAAACAATTATTTACCCTAAAAAAATTAACATATTGTCACAGAGTGGTAATTAAAAAATATGACTGCTCAAAAGTATTACTAATTTAATTTTGTAATTTTTTAATCCTTAAAAATCCACCCCTTACAATATTACAAAGCAAAAAATAGTACAAAACCGCGGATATTTTAAAAAATGCATCGAATCGCATAAAAAGGTGGAATTAAGTTCGACTCACCCTTAAAGAGTGTATCATGCAAATAAGCACTTTTTTATTTTTTAGGGGGTGAAAACTACCCCTTATTACTAAAACCTTTAAAACTTACTTTACTTTTCATATTTAAGCTTAAATCAAGTATAACTTGGCTCAAATAGGTTGAAAAATAAATGTTTAAACTTTGAAATATATGCTGAAGTAATTCAACACTTAAAAGTAACCCCTATTATGAATTAATGAAAAAAAATAAATTTATTGGTTAAAATAGAAAAAATACGTACAATTATATTAAAAAATGTATTGAAATGAAAAGATATTTAAAAAAAATGTATTTGGGCTTTTTAAGCATAACTCCTTCAGTTTTTGTGATAAAAAATTCTTTAAAAAACCATTTTGTTGGTTTTTTTAAGAGCTATAAGTGCTACATATTAAAACTGTTTAAAACCCTTACTTTTTTAAAGGAGTGAGTCTAAAGGGCTGAGAAAAGGTAGTGCTCGTCTATACACACGCGTTTTAAACGTTTATATCTTACTAAATTTCCGTCATACAGTAAATTAAAAAATAAGTAAAATGTTTGTAATTTTTACGTATCTTCCTTAGGTTGTAAGTTATTTTAAAAAAAGGTAATTTTTTATTAAAATTCTGAAATTTGATTTTCACTTGCAGCTGCATTTTTTTTTCTTAAGGAATTTAAATCGGTTAAAATTTTAAAATATATTTATGATACATAAATAAAGAGAATTGAAAAAGTGCTACAACTCATTTTAATTAGGGTGGTAATTAAGGGGTTGTTTTTGAAGATTTTTGCACTCAAAAAAATTTGGTCTAACCTTATTTAAATCATAACTCACCCAATTTTTATGATATATACCTTTTTTTTTTTTAAAAAAAAAAGAAAGGTCTTTACAAATTCTTCAAAACAGTTATTATTTGTTTTCCTCGAAAAATACGTAGATTTTGCGTTTGCCTTTGAAATTATAAAATTTTGTGTTTGATGAATAACAGCTAAACCACAACTTGGTTTGTAGTGGTACCACAGCTGTTACAAAAAAAAAACATTGTATTCGTTTTCTTAAAAACTACAATTTTGTTATTTACAGTTTTTTTGATAAAATGCATACTTATCGAGTTATTTGCGAAACGATTTAAAACGTTGATTTTGATCGACGAAAAACTCCGACTTTCGATTGCAAATAACTCGAGAAGTATGCATTTTGCAAAAAAAATGCATAGAATATTTTTTGCTTATAAATTATTTTTTATCGATTCCTGTGATTAAAATATAAAAAATTCCACTCTCGAGATGGTTTGGCAACCACCCCAAAGGTAAAGGCGCCCTTCGAAATGATATAGATTTTGATCCTTGGACTATTTCCTACCTACTGTCAAAGTTTCAAGTCATTCTATGCATTTTGAAAAAATTGCTAGGCGAAATGGTTCGTTTCCTGGATTATACCGTAATTTGTAATTTACAAATGAAGACAGACGGGTGTCTAACCTGGACGAGGGACTCCCGAACACACGGACCTCGGATCTCTTCTACGTTGAGGGGTATTCCAATACAAATACCCCTCAAACTCCCCGGTTATTCTGCCTAAGACCGCCCTCCCCGTAAAGATTTTCTAAATCCGCCCTTGCCCTGTATAAAGTGTTGTTAACTTAACAACACTTTATATATATACGAGATTTAACCATGTTAAGTAATATATAGATTGTCTGAATTGAATTTCCTAAATCGAAACAATATAAAAAAATATATATTATAACCTCAACATATCCACCATTTCTTTTATTAGCCCAGTCTGTAGGTAATTTTCATGACTTTAATTTGTAACAGGTTGAAAGGTGTTAGAAGTTATAGAGGGTGATTACCTGAATATGACTATATAGTTTTAGACTCAAAAAAGTGTGCAGGGGTGGGGGGTGGAGGGTTAAAATTGCTAAAAACTTGTTTTTCGCTTCTGCAAGCGCCATAGTTAATTTTAGAGGAATACGTTTAAAATGTTTTTTTAAATATTTAAAAAAAAACCTATAATTTGAGCCCGGCTAAAATTGATTTGGTTCATTTGTTTATGAAAATATGCAAAAAAACCGTTAAAAATAACCATTTTTTGAAATAATGATAATTATTGCAAAAATATTTTTTTATCCATTTCTGTCATTGCAAAACATCGGTTTTTTAATTCTTAATTAAATGAGAGGTTCTAAAGCATGATCGGATAATTTGTTGCTAAGATAATTGAGTTTTGCTGATTTTAAAGCCCTAATCTAGTAGCTATATCTTTTTTGTTTATAAATATTTTAGGTATTACAAACTGTCTTTTGCTTTTTCGAGACTTATATTTTACTAATTTAAATCAACAAAATAAAAAAATAATATTCAGTCCTTCGTTTTGAGCCTTGAAAAAAAGGTACTTTCTTGTTAATAAACAATTGGAGCCGGAGCGCCCCCTGCATAAGTTAAGAATTTTAAACCAAGAAATATGGAAAGCTGGCTTTAAAACAAATATTTTTGAAAAAAGAAGTCTCTATGACAAGTAGGAACCGAGTAACCAAGTTTTTCTTAATAATATTTAAATTGTTTATAATAATTAAGAAATAATTTGGATGGCATTTAATAGTATAATACTTAAACTTAATATACCACATAATAAAAAGTTGTTATATTTGGCTTTTATTGCTAAAAGATGTGTTTAAAGTGAGTGATACTTTCGTCGACGCCAGGGAGGTAGTGGTGGGGATAGAAGCTCTCGGACTGACATGCCGAGTCAAAAACTGAAATCGAAAGATTAAATCAGCGTAGCGCGAACAAAATACCCATATTTCTGCGAATGTTTATCGGATCAAGCTCTTCTTTTTAATCTAGGATAGCGCAAAAAGTTATAAATAATGGTGCATTGGGTTTTTAAAAATTATCATTATTTTTTTTTTAATTTTAATCCATGCGTCTTAGCCAATTTTTAATGGTAATATTGAAGGCACTTTAAAATCAAAAAGCCAGATTGGTGTTCATGAATCCTCCAATTAAAATGGTATTACCGAGAGATCAATTAATATATCTGAAACTGAAATTTTAGCTTTAGATTTATTAATTGATATGTTGTCTAATAGGGTTTTAAATAAAAAAAATAAATATAAATAAAATTAAGTTTAATTGATTACACAGGCCCACAAAAAAAGTGGTGTGTGCTGGGTGTGGGTATAGGATTTTCTAGAGTATTTTTTTTCCGCTGAACACAAATCTGAAGTTAAAAATGGGGGTCAAACATTTAACAATCAAGAAAAGGCGTAATTTCAGATATTAACGATTTAAGGCATCAATATCTTAAAAACTAATAAGGATACACAAAACTTTATAGGCCATAAACTATGTATTTTTACAAGACCTTAAATTTAAGTAATATAATTTTTTCGTCTAAATGCAATATTTTTTGAGTTATAATCAAAACACCGAATTTTTAGGACTTTTTAAGGTATGCCCCTGGAAAAAATTGAAATTTATTATTTTTTTATTTTTGGATGTTGATTACAAATTTTAAGTAATTCGGAATTTAAATAAATAAAATAACTGATTATTAAAAAGAAACCCAAAAACTACATTAATTAAAAAAATATTTATTTTCTATTTTGGACTGAATTTTTTTGTCAAAATGACATTCTCGTTTTTATCTCCTTTATAATTTATTCTATCAAAAATATTTTAAAAACTTTTTATAGGCAATTTAAAAAAGTCTCTTTTTTGTTTTATAAAATTTTTGTGTATCTCTTACAGTTTATGTAGTCGTAATTCAAACATTCCGTGGTAGCAGGTTTTTGCCGGTAAATGTACCGTGTCGGTTTTTTGGGCTATTCCCGTTTTTTTGAAAAAAATACGCCAAAAAATCTTAGTCCGACACCCAACACACACCACTTTTTTTGTGGACCTGTGTTATTCTTTATTTCGTAATTAACACTGTTCCTTTAATCTATATGTATTTATTACTGTATAAACTACATCTCTATGTATTAATATTAATATCGAATGCATTAATCTGTAAATATTAAAGACGATATGAATTATATTTTACTCTCTTTTATAGTAGATATTGTACCATTTACATTTTAATAACATGAATAAAAAAATGAATAGATTACTGAAATTTAAAAAATAATTTAAGGATGCTTTAAAAAGTTAAATTGTATAATGTTTAATTGAAGTGAAGATATTAAAATTATGAAAAAAATTAATGATAATTTTTTAAAACTAAAAGCGCCATTAGTCATAACTTTTTGCGATACCCCAGATTAAAGCTTAATTTGATGAAAATTGCCCAGAAATAAGGCTATTTTGTTCGCGCTCCGCTGATCTAAACTCTGGATTTTAGTTTTTGACTCGCCATGTCAGTCCGAGAGAGTCTATCCCCACCACTACCTCCCTGGCTCCGACGAAAGTATCAGTCACTTTAAACACATCTTTTAGCAATAAAAAACAAATATAAGAATTTTTTATTATGCGGTATGTTAAGTTTAAGTATTATATTCTTAAATGCCGTCCAAATTAATTCTTAATTATTATAAACAATTTAAATATTACTAAAAAAAAGGTAACTCAGTTCCCACTGGTTGTAGAGACCTTTTTTCTTCAAAAATATTTATTTTGGAGCCAGCTTTCCATATTTCTTGGTTTAAAATTCTTAACCAATGCAGGGGGCGCTTTGGCTCCAATTGTTTATTAACAAAAAAGTACCTTTTTGTCAAGGCTCAAAACGAAGGACTGAATATTATTTTTTTTATTTCGTTGATCTAAAATAGTAAAATATAAGTCTCGAAAAAGCAAAAGACAGTTTGTAATACCTAAAATATTTATAAACAAAAAGATATAGCCTACTAGATTAGGGCTCTAAAATCAGTAAAACTCAATTATCTCAGCAACAAATTATCCGATCATGCTTTAGAACCTCTCATTTAATTAAGAATTAAAAAACCGATGTTTTACAATGACAGAAATGGATAAAACATTATTTTTGCAATAATTATCAACATTTCAAAAAATGGCTATTTTTAAGGGTTTTTTTTGTATTTTTTCATAAACAAATGAACCAAATCAATTATTAAATTATAGGTTTTTTTAATACCTAAAAAAAACATTTTGAACGTATTCCTCTAAAATTAACAACGGAGCTTGCAGAAGTGAAAAACACGTTTTAGCACTTTTAACCCTCCACCCCACACCCCTGCACACTTTTTTTGAGTCTAAAACTATATAGTCATATTCAGGTAATCACCCTTTACAACTTCAAACACCTTTCAACCTGTTACAAATTAACGTCATAACGTCTGATATCGTTTACAAATATATGTGGGCTTAACTCTAACGTGAACTCTGTTCACCATTATCTTCAATCCTCCAAACCCCACATACTATTTCTTACCGAAACCCAAATAAGTCCCAAAACAGCAACCAACCACGTCCTTTTCCCAGGTTATGAACTCATTTCATCTTTTCGACCCCATGGCGGCGTTTGTGCTTACGTTCGCAACGACCTGGCTTGTGCTAGGGTTTCTAACCTCGAATCGGGTAGGCCTGATATTCTTTGGCTTAAACTTACTTTCAGATCTTCTACTAAATTCATCTGCTGTATATACCGGTCCCCATCTGACAATTCCTACAACGAGTTCTTTGATTTCCTTTCAATAAAGATCGACAATATTATTTCCCAGTTTCCATTGGCCGAAGTAATCGTCCTCGGGGATTTTAATGTTCATAATAAGGATTGGCTAGGCTCCACAAAAACTGATACACAAGGCAGAGCAATCAGCAACTCGCTCACCAATCTAATTATGGAACCTACCTACTTTCCTAGGGTTCCCACCCATAATTCTAACCCCCTAGATCTCTTTCTTACTTCCACCCCCGAACTCTATCAAGCATCAGTAACTGCTCCCCTTGGTCGCTCTGACCATGGTTTGGTCACCGTATCATACTCCACTCATTTTGAGGCAACTGAAAGCATGCCGCCACGAACCATCTGGCACTACAATTCGGCCGACTGGGTTGGTCTAAGAGATTTCTTTGCCAACTACCCTTGGAATCCTACCTGCTTTTCTACTCGCGATCCTTCAGAAATATGTAAACAAATTACCGAAACAATTCAACTAGGCATTGAGACCTATATTCCCCACACTAAAAAGAACCCCATAACTTCAAATCACAAACCGTGGTTTTCTAAATCTTGTGACAAAGCCAGACTTTTAAAACTTCAAGCCCACAAAAAGTTTCTTCAAAACCCCAGTCCCGAAAATCGACAGGCTAGCATCGAAGCAAGAAATCAGTATAATCAGACCATCTCAGATGCAAAAGACCGTTTTAACAATCGAATAAAAGATAAAGTTCTCTCTTGCTCAAATGGCAGTAAAGCTTTTTGGTCCTTTGCCAAAAATATTAGTCAGAACTTTTGCACACATTCTTTTCCACCCCTAATCTCTGAAGATGGAATTGTCTCTACCTCCAAAGGAAAAGCCGAACTATTTGCCAAACAATTTGCTTCCAATTCTACGCTTGATCCTCCTATTAATCTTCCTCTTCCAACAGTTGTCCCAGTTTCTCATAAAATGTCCGATATAATTTTTAAAGTCAAACAGATCAAGCGTATTCTTTCTTCTCTTAATACTAAAAAATCGTCTGGGCTGGATGGCATACCAGCAATCGTCTTAAAAAAATGTGCTCCCGAGCTGCATCTTAACTCACCTCTTTCGAATCTCTTACGACACGGGCATTTTCCCGGAGAGTTGGAAAGCTGCACGTGTGCAACCTGTCCCCAAAAAAGGATCCAAAAGTCTCCCTTCTAACTATAGACCTATATCTCTTCTTTCAGTTGTTTGCAAGGTAATGGAAAAATTCATTAATTCCCAAATCTTAAAGTATCTGGAAAAACATAAGATCTTACATGATAGACAATATGGATTCCGTCACAGTAGATCCACAGCTGATCTTCTTTCCTTTGTCTCACACAACTGGAACAAGTCCCTTGAGTTTCTTGGTGAATCCCAGATCGTTGCTCTTGACATATCCAAAGCTTTCGGTCAGGTCTGGCATGATGGGCTTCTTTACAAACTTCCTTCTTACGGTCTTCCACCTAAGCTTTACTCTTGGCTTTCCAGTTTCCTTTCTAATCGACGTATATCAGTTAGTGTAGATGGTCATTCCTCCAGCTTCTACCAAATTAATGCTGGGGTGCCCCAGGGCTCAGTGCTGGCACCCACGCTGTTTCTTCTACACATTAACGATCTTCTCTCTTCCACAATCAATCACATTCATAGTTTTGCTGACGATAGTACCCTCCACTCTAGTATTCAATTTCTTAAGCCACCGTGTAATTCTGATTTTGAAAACAAGCGCAGGTCAATGCAGATATCTCTTTCACAAGACCTCAAACTTATCTTGGATTGGGGCGCCAAAAATCGTGTTCAGTTTAATGCCTCAAAAACACAGTCATGTTCGCTGTCGCGAAAAAAGTCTGCGAATGCTCATCCCTTACATATGAGCGGCCAAGTTCTGCAGAAAAAGGAGCTATTCGTCTTATTAATGATCCAACGCTCACAGAAAGGCTTCCTCTTCTTGCCCATCGTCGAGCTGTAGGGGATCTGTCGCTCTTCTATAGGTATTTTCACGGCTTCTGCGCAGAGGAATTGGCCAGTATTATTCCTTCTTTGGCAGCTCCCAACAGAGCAACTCGTAGTGCAACTTTTATGCACCCTTTTACAGTTCAGTTAGAGAGGCCCCGAACTTCCCGCTTTCTTCGTTCCTTTATTCCTAGAGTGTCAAGACTATGAAACATGCTGCCCGCAGAAGTTTTTCCTTCTCCTCCCAATCTCCAAAAATTTAAGTCCCGTGTGAACAAACTCCCTCTCACCACACTGAAGACACCCACGGTACGTTAGTACTTAGGCATCAGCCTTCGTGGACTGTCCCGAGATTTAAAAAAATAAAAAAAAAATAAACAGCCTTTATTTTTACCTACAGACTGGGCTATATGAATAGTTTTTCATTTCGTTAAAAAAGAACTATCACCACTTGTATCTTAAATACAGTGGAAGTAAGAAAATAAATAAATATCTTACCTGGTCAAAATTTTATCGTACATCGGCGCTTTATCTGGATCAGTATTTTCTTTAGCATTTCTCGTTAGACAGTTCAGAACTTGTCCCGCATCATGAACTACCGTTTTCAAATCTTTCTTTTCAGAAGCATATTTCTCAAATAAATAATTTTGGCGTGCTCTCTTAATGATTTTATCATCAATATCAGTGATATTCATAACATAGAAAACGTCATAGTTAAAGTAATCTGTGAGAACTCTCCGTAGAATGTCAAATGTAATATAGGATCTGAAAAAAAAGACAATACATTTTACAACAAATTCTGCCAAGAAGAATCTGATTATATTTATAATATAATAAATAAAATTAAGCTGATGATCAACCTTCAAACCAGAAAATGATTTTAAAAAAATCATTTTGGGATTTTTATATACATTGAATAATTTATTCGATTACATCTAAAAAATTAATTTAAAATTAAAAAATTGATAATTTAAATCAAATAACTTGTCGCCTGTTGACCCAGTAGGCCATCCATGCACTTTCCCCCTAATTTTAAATTAACCAATAAATTTCACGGGAATTTTTCTAGTGACATGAGAAACCTCCTAAATTTTGCTCAGAATTTTTTGAAGATGTGTAGTGGTCCAAATATAAGAAAAACCCCAAAAATATCGATATAATAATTTTTGGTCAGTCTTGGGGAAGCGTTTAATGCTTTTAATTTTTACGGGAATTGTTTTAATGATACAAAGATCCTCCTAAATTTCGCGCATTATTTTGAAAAGTTCAAATTTAAAAAAAACTAAAAATATCGATATAATGATCCAGGGTAAGTCTTAGGGTGGCGTCCGATGCTTTTAATTTTCACGAGGAACTTCCTGGAGGTACAGGGTCTTTGATTATATTTACATGGCATCTGGAGCCTTTATTTTTGAAGCTAGAAAAAAATGTTTTACACAAAAATTGTAGGTTTTTTCCATATTATCTTTTAAAATCATCAGTAAAAAATAATGCATTAAAAAAATAAAAAAATATGAGCAACTTCAACTTTTTTAAATGGAACACCATGTATATTATAGGCTACAACGAAAGATCTTTTTTTTTGGATTTCCAATATATATACATTGATAATATTTAAATGAACAGTTTTTGAGATATCTTAGCTTAAATTATAAATAAATTGAAAAAAAAATCATATTAGTATCAAGAAAGCCATGGAAACCATAAAATTGTTATAATAAATTTGACGTCTTAATATTGTAAAAAGTTGAAGTTTATCACTTTAACTATTAAGAATAATTTTCTTGTCGATGGGCTATTTAGAAGAACAAAAAAATCGCTATTGTGCGTCTTTTTAATGGCAACAATAATAATGTGACGACAGTGCAACGGGTACCATTTATAGACACCAGTGGCGGCTCGTGGATTAAAAAGTAAGGGGTTGCAATTCTAATGGTTCTTTAAAAAAATAAATAAATAACCACAATAAACTTAATGTAAATAAATAGACATACAAAAACTGTAATAAAAATTATACAAGTAGCTACATATGTTACACATATAACCAAAATAACAAATTATACTTCAATAAATCGTAAATCAGCCTGCGAGATAAATAAAGGTTTGCAGTGGAACTGCAAACCGCATGCCGCTTATGAGACAAAATTCAGCGCCCAATGCCAAGATAGGCAACTCCATATACTTACGCTTACTCGTAATGAATCCAGTTGGGTTTGCATTTTGATTGCAACCATCGCTTCGGCATCGCCTTCTAGGATGCGACGCGACGCGCGATTAATTTAGGTAATGATATTTTAGCGACAGCAGTCAAGTTTTTTTAATAATTTGGCTGTTATTTCGAGATAACATTAATAAAACAATAAATACAGATGTTCGAATAAATTTTTAAAAAATCTGTAACTATGTAATGATTAATATATTTTTAAAATTTTATTTTAAACCTTTTTTGGGGGTTGCGCAAACCTGCAAACCTAAGGAGGAGCCGCCACTGATAGACACTATTAAATACAGATTAAGAAAGTTTAGTGACCGGAAAGCTTAAAAATAAAGAAAAGGCCTGTAGCACGAAATGAAAACGAAGATTTGGCTATACTCGTTTTTTCCAGGATTCTATTGGACTAGCACTAACTACTTTTAATAATTTTGGAAAGTCCTGAAATATCAATCTTGGATGAGGCATCTACACTTAATGAAACAGATTATAAAACGTATTTAAATTTAACATTTTATACATTTCATCCTTATAAATTTATGTCCGTCCAGAAACTTTCTGAACAAAACATGCAGGACCGACCTGAGTATGGGAAATAGCTAGGCTTATGCGGCAGGATCCAGAATTTTTAAATAAAATTCTATGTTTAAGGGTAAGAATTAACATTATTGATCCAAAGAAAACCCTCATCAAATTTAGCAACATAACAATTTTATTATTTCCATGGCTTTCTTAATACTAATATGATTTGCTTTTCAATTTATTTATAATTTAAGCTAAAATATAACTGTTCACTCAAAAATAATCAATGTATATATATTTGAAATAAAAAAAGGATCTTTCGTTTTAGCCCATAATATACAGAGTGTTTCTTTTAAAAAAGTTGAAGTTGCTAATATTTTTTCATTTTTTTAATGCGATATTTTTTTACTGATAATTTCAAAAGATAATATGAAAAAACCTACAATTTTTATGTAAAACATTTTTTTCTATCTTCAAAAATTAAGGCTCCAGATGCCACGTAATCATAATCAAAGACCCTGTACAGAAAGACCCCTGAATTTGCCCAGAATTTTTGAAAGGTGTGAAGAATCAACCAATTTTGACATATTTAAGATTGATCGGCGCGTTTTTTTTTTAAGGTTAAGAGCTATTAGCATATTTTTGAAAATTTTATTTTTGGGAATTCTCAAAATCTATCGGTCGGAATTATTTCGAATATTATAAGAAATCTAAGTCTGGTGAAGCCCTTTTTTGATACACATGCCTAAAGTGAGGTAATTTAGTAGGCTTAAATTAAGGCACGAGTCTAAAGCCGCGTTTACACCAAAGTCTTCCACTAAGTTTTCCACAAGTTGCGGTAATTTGTTGCTTTTTCTGCAAAATACAGCAACTTTTTCTGTCTTCCACTTGTGGAGAGACAAATCTTTCACTTAATTTTAGTGTTCCGCGGAGTGTCGGTAAAGATCAAAGAAAGTTGACAACTAAAAGTTGAAGATTTGTTGCTGCGCGCTTTGGGCAAACAACTTGTAGAAAACTAGTGGATAACTACTACCTAAACCTTTCGGGCCAATTCTTTGGCAACAAGTTTTTCACTTGTTTCTCTAAATTTAAGAAGAGCAACTTTTAGTTTTCTACAAAAAA
>JAHBCN010018845.1:0-16753 GCA_019359885.1 Listronotus oregonensis
TTTAAAAACTGGGTCGGTAAACATTTTATTACCTGTAAACCTAAAGGGTGGTCAAATTTGGCAGGTACTGAGGTTCTGCTCGGTCATGGTTAGTTCTGGTTATCAAAGCAGCTTTTTATTATCCCCAACCAATAAAAATATAGGTATCATAATGTCTTACTAGTCTTCATTTTTTAAATAAATTTTTTTATAAATGTTGTTTTTTTATAAACCCAGTTTTCTTAAGGGTTTACGGCCCGTTTTGACCGGCCGAGTTTCATACCTTTTTTGGGTCATATTTTTATGGTAGGGTTTTTTTTTATTAGGGGCCAGTTCTCATTTGCAAAAAAAATATACCGAAATTTAAAATGTTAGATTAAAAAAAAAATTTTGTAAAAATTTTTTTTGTGTTTTTAACTTTCAAAATACACCTCTATATTTATTTTAAACCCACTACAATACATTTTAAATACAGTAAATATATTAATGTTATTGTTTTTAAAAAAATTAAGTGGTAATAAGTAAAAAAATTTTCCAAATATTTTCCAAAGAAAAGGTCAAAAGGTTTTTGGGGAAAAAAAATATGTTTTTTAAATTTTTAATTTAAAAAATTTTTCAAAAAAAAAAAAACCCCTTTTTTTTTAAAAAAAAGGGAAAACTTTTTAAAAATTGAATTTAAAAAAAATTTTGTTTTTTCCCCGGTAGTTATAAACACAATTGGTTTTCAACCTAAAAGATTGCCGAATTTGTTGGACTTTTATTGCAACGCCTACACTAGCCGTTTTTAAAGATATTCTGTAACCCTTCTATATGATGACATAATATCGATGTTTAAGAGGTACGCAAATTGGGATTGGCGTTTAACTAACGTGGAAAAGGTTTATATAGAAAATTCAAAAAGGGGAAAAAAAAATTCTTGAAAAAAAGGGAAAGACTACACTCCATTCCCATTATTACTCTTACAGAAAAAATTTTTTTTAGAGCGGAGTCTATACAATAAAGAAAAAAATGGTTTTTTCTTATATGTGTTTATTTTTTGCAGGTGTGCAGAAAAATTTTCTGAGTTTTTGGTGAATTCCAGATCGTTGCTCTTGACATATCCAAAGCTTTTAATCAGGATGGGCTTCTTAACAAACTTCTTGGTCTTCCACCTAAGCTTTGCTTTTGGCTCTCCAGTTTCCTTTCTAATTGACGTATATCAGTTACTGTAGATGGTCATTCTTCCAGCTTCTACCAAATTAATGCTGGGGTGCCCACGCTGTTTCTTCTGCACATTAACGATCTTCTCTCTTCCACAACCAATCCCATTCATAATTTTGCTGACGATAGTACATTCCACTCTAGTATTCAATTTCTTAAGCCACCATGTAATTCTGATTTGGAAAACAAGCACAGGTCAATTGAGATATCTCTTTTACAAAATCTTAAACTAGGGGCGCCAAAAATTGTTCAGTTTGATGCCTCGAAAACACAGTCATGTTCGCTGTCGCGAAAAAAGTCTGCCAGTGCTTATCTCTTACATATGGGCGGCCAAGTTCTGCAGAACAAAGTCGTTTAACCCTGTCGGCGTTACTTTTGAGAATAACCTTAACTGGCACAAACACATAACCTCCATAGCCTCGGCAGCTTCAAAAAAGCTTAGATTTCTCTTTTCAGCCAGAAAATATTTCTCTTCTTCCAGTCTGTACACTCTGTATGTATCCCAAATCAGACCCTCTTTGGAATATTATTCTCATGTCTGGGGAATGGCGTCCCCTACAACACTTATCATTCTGGACTCCATTTAAAGAAAGCCGTTCGTCTTATTAATGATCCAACGCTCACAGAAAGGCTTCCTTTTCTTGCCCACCGTCGAGCTGTAGGGGATCTGTCGCTCTTTTATAGGTATTTTCACGGCTTCTGCTTAGAGGAGTTGGCCAGTATAATTAATTCTGTGGCAGCTCCCAACAGAGCAACACGTAGTGCAACTTTTATGTATACTTTTACAGTTCAGAGAGGCCCCGAACTTCCCGCTTTCTTTATTCCTTTATCTGCTGCCCGCAGAAGTTTTTCCTTCTCCTCCCAATCTCCAAATATTTAAGTCCCGTGTGAACAAACTCCCTCTTACCACACTTAAGACACCCACGGTACCTTAGTACTTAGGCATCAGCCTTCGTAGACTGTCGCAAGATAAAAAAAAAACAAAAAATGTCACTTTTAAACATGTGCGTGCGCAAAATGATGTCTTTCCGACCTCGAAATGACAATTGGAATGTTGTTATGTGTATTATATGTACGAGAATGTTTTTTTTTGTAGATAAATTCTATAAAGTTGTGTAATAACCAGAACAGAGTTCTTTAAAAAAAATCACAAAAACTCTTTTACAGTGAAATACGACCACCGTTTTTAGGTAAAAATAAAAATTTAAACCTTTTAAAGAAAAAAATTTGGGAAAATTTTGAGATTTTTTTCACAATTCATGATGCAATGACATAAATGTGTAAAAGGCTTAACATTACGTCATAAATTGTGAAACTGCCAAGTAGAATAAGCAAAGGTTTTTTAGCAGCCTAAAAGGGAACCACATATATTATTTGTGTACTAAAATAGACTTCGTAGACTGCTACCAGTAAAGAACTTTTTATACACCTAGCAAGTTTCTGTATTAAGAACCTATGTATTAGCCCAAAAAAGAAAAGTTTTTTAAACTAGAACAAATTATTTTAAAGATTTAACCAAATGTACCAAAAATGTATTTTGCATAGCCCCTCACAGTACTAGATAAATCACATCTTGCCCATCAAAAACAAGATTTTCTAACCGCTGTACGACGTATCTAAGGTATCCCATTCTCTTCTGTTCTTATAGTTTCATCATTCGCTCTAATTAGTCGTAGGTTTTCTCACTTTATATTATTTCAAAGACTCTGTTTTGCCTTTTGAAATTTGCTTTGTTTTTGGATTTAATTAGTACTCGTCTTTCCTTTACGAAGTTTAATAAGGGCTTTATTTTAATTAAAGTATTTATGAAAAACTTTAGCTCATTAGGGGTAGGTAATCAAAGTTTTGTAAATAGTTATTTACACCGTTAAGCAACGTGCCTATTATAAATTTGTTGTTTTCAAAAATCTTTTGTTTTAAAAAGACGTTATGAACAAGCAACTAAATCTTTATAACCGGCAGATTTATTAGAATCAAAACAAAATAAAACAAATAATGTGTTATTGCAAAAGACTTGCTTATATTTAAAATTTTATATGACTCCATTGTAGCCTTCAGGTAGTTTAATACGATCAGGTTTTTAATAACGTTTTCATTTGAGAATTTCTGGCAGATTTGAGTTTAAAAATAATATAAGTAATTTCTAGTACTACGGGATCCGAATTAGAAACGACCTTTATACATCAGCCAATAGAATGATAACAACATTTTTTATCAAGTATGTAAACAAATGTATTGTAAGTAGATTGCCTAAAAAATTATGGTCAAGGCTAATATTAATTAAAAAAATATATTTTTTTTAGTTTTTTCCTAATACTTTTTGTATAACAGCAATTTTATTTTTTTAATTTTAAATAACAGGACTGATATACTATTTTTTTTCTTCAATTTTATAAATGAAAATTTAAATAATTTTTTAAATTATAAATTTCAAAAATTTTCAATGGCAATTATGAGATTAAACAAATAAATTCTCAAAAGTTGTCTAATTCTTTAAGCAGCCCATCCATAATACAATACATTTGTTTGCATACCATATTTGGGTACAGGTCGTCGTCAATTCGAATCTAAGAATATAAGGATTTCTATTTTTCAACCGAAATAAAGAATTTTATAATTAAGCTATTTTTAATTATTGTTTTTATTAAATGTATATCGGCTTGTATTTTTTTTTTTTTTTCATAATAATATCTCTTTATTTATAAGAACATTTTTAATAACTTTTTAACAATTGTTCTTTAAACAAAGAAAAAAAAATACGAAAAAGAGGTTTTTGTACATAAAATTGCTTAAAAGAAGCAAAGAGATGTTCTAATTTTAAATTTGCCTGACACGGAAAACTTAACGTTTAAAATAATAAAACTACGCAAGTTTTTATATTAAAATTTGGGATGTGTAAAATAAATTTTGTAATTTGGTATCAAATTTAAATTTAAACCTATATGTTTAAAGCAAATAAATATTTTCGATCTTATTTTTGCGCTCAGACATGATATTAGAAATGTGAACGTCGAAGACTGCCTTTAGGCCCAGTTAAACAAACTCCCAGGATTTGATAAAAAACAATTTATAAAGAATTTTTATTCTGCGATAGTTATTATATTTAGAGCGTCGAGTGCTGTGATTGGTTGCCACGGCGAGTACTTAATGCAAAATCGGACGACCGCTCTTTTCAGTACTAAAGAATCGTTTGCAGTGAGCAGATCATCAGTTTATTTAACTGCAGTTATGCAGCCGTGGGTCGGATGATAAGTCCCGGGCCTGACAATGAAAACAACGTTTTTTTTAATTTTTCATTTATTTCTCGACATAATCTCCCAAAAGGGTAATACATTTATCATAACGGTGTTCCAATTTTTTTATACCATTAGAATAGTAAGATTCGTCGAGCTCCTCAAAATAGCTATTTACGGCCTCAATAACCTCATCATTTCTGTGAAATCTTTGACCACCAAGGTGTTTTTTGAGGTTAGGGAATAGGAGATGGTCACTGGGTGCTAGATCTGGCGAGTAGGGTGGATGAGGAAGCATTTCAAACTTCAATTCATGGATTTTGGCCATCGCGACGACGCATGAATGCACTGGAGCATTGTCGTGATGAAACAAGACTTTTTTTCGTGCCAAGTGTGGTCTTTTTTTTTAATTTCATTACTCAAAGGTTGCAATAATGATGCGTAGTACTCGCCAGTGATGCTCCGACCCTTTTCTAGATAATCTATAAAAATTATTCCTTTAGCATCCCAAAAAACACTACCCATAACCTTGTTTGCTGACAAAACAGACTTTGCTTTCTTTGGAGCACTTTCACCAGGTCCAATCCACTGTTTTGACTGTAATTTTGACTCTGGAGTGTAGTGATGGATCCAAGTTTCGTCCATAGTAATAAATCGTCTCAAAAATTCAGTAGGATTCTTACGAAACAGAGTCAAATTGTCCTGAGAAATCGTTTTGCGATTCATCTTTTGGTCAGCTGTCAGCAAACGCGGCACCCACCTGGCACAGACCTTGTGGAAGCAAAAAATATTATTTAAAATATTGCAAACACGTTCCTTAGATATTTGTACAGCTTCTGCTATCTCGTGCAACTTCAATCTGCGGTCACCAAGCACTATTTTGTGAATTTTCTCAATCATTTCTGGTGTAGTCACTTCCACAGGGCGTCCGGAGCGAGGCTCGTCATGAGTGCTCGTGCGTCCCATTTTAAATTCCGAAACCCATCTTTTAATCATGGAATATCATGGGGCAGCTTCCTTGAGTGTGCCATCCATTTCTTCTTTAACCTCCTTTGGCTTAAAACCCTTTAAATGGAAGTATTTGATCACCCACGTTTTTCTAAATCTTTCATTTTTCAATTATACATGCAGTACGCTGCTTATAACTGCTGCTGCTCGGACCCAAACTAACCATGCATCCAATGACTGTGCACTATAGCTAGTCTAGAATAGTACTACATAATACCGGTGTTAAGATTGACCCTAGTGGCGCCATCTCTGGGTCAGGCCCGG
Source organism: Listronotus oregonensis (assembly GCA_019359885.1). Lineage (NCBI taxonomy): Eukaryota > Metazoa > Arthropoda > Insecta > Coleoptera > Curculionidae > Listronotus > Listronotus oregonensis. The sequence goes on from JAHBCN010018845.1 coordinate 5,685, forward strand.
GACTTATCATCCGGCCTACGTATTTTAAACCATTTATACGGAATAAAACAAATTCGGACCCTATTAAAAAGAACAATTTTTGGATGTTTTGTTTTTACTTTTTTTGGCCTAATCTTTACCGATAGTTAAAAACTAAAAACACTTTTTTTAGAAATGTTTAAAGCGGTGAATAATAAGGTACCTGTTTAGGTCCGATGCTTCTACTATGGTATTTACCAGCAAAATTTTTTAACCTAAATGTTTTTATTGTGTTTTGCCTTTTGTGCCAAAAAAAATATATTTCAGTACTTGACTATTTATTTATTAATACAACGATGCTTTATATTAAAAAATAAGTAAGAAAGAAATAAAGATAAAACTTTTATTAATAAAATGTTTCGATTTTAAATTTTAGAAAATGACGGTATTTTAAAAATTTCTAGTACCAATATCCCTTTTAAGAATGCTGAAAATGAAGCACCTTGTATGGTGCTAAGCAAAACACAATTATTGAAACATATTAAATAAAAATAAATAACAAGCATATTATGGCTTTCCATAGAATCTAAAAAATACTTAAAAAATGCTTTGAATTTAAACCATAAAGATACAAGTTAATATAACGTTATCTCTATTGGTTCACTTTTAAAAGAGTCTCATTGTTTTTAATATGTTTTAATAAAAAACATTTTTAGTTACAACAGATTAACTTTAATTATATGGTGTACTATTACCAATATGTATTTAAAATAGTAATAAACGCTAAATTTTGGCAAATATCGACTTCCTGTGTTTCGGTATTTTAAATGTTTATTATAAACTTTTCCCAATTTTTAATTTAAATCAAAAATTTTATATGAATTAAAATAGTTTTGTTGTTACCAAAACTTAATACAGTTCTATTAATTAAAACGTACCAAAAAAAATGGAACGAACCAATCAACCAATAAGCAAATATTAATTTTATGTCGTATATATCTTGTTTCAATTTAAATTAGTATCTTAACGGCCGAGTGATGATGGCGTTGTTAAATTTAGCAATGGACTTAGCAATTATTAAAGTTAATAACGGTTTAGAATGTTTAACAAAATGTCAGATTTTGACAAGTTGCCTACTAAAACTATTAAATAACACTGACAATGACGTTTTGTTAAACATTTTAAACCGTTGTTAACTTTTAACAATTGCTAAGTCCATTGCTAAATTTAACAACGCGATCATCACTCGGCCGTAGGTGTTCTTTTGGAAACTACGATAAAAAAATAGATGCCTATTTTTCATATTTTTAAATGTGAGGAAAGCCACAAATATGGTTTTGTTCAGTCCTCGTTGGATGACCCTATACAGTAAGCTGGATCGAACGTTAGTGCTGTAGTTTTGTTTAATTTACAGTTTTCCCTCGCCAATTTATACTTTTTAAAAAACATACAGTATCCCAGCTTGTTTCTCTAATTGTCTTTTATTCGTCGTTTTCTTTTATTATTTCTATTTCAAAGTCTTAATAAACTTTTTATATATGTTGATTAAAGAAGGCGCTACCATAGTGGCTTCGTAAGGATTCAATTTAAAGCTGAAATTTATTATCAAACTTTGAACGACTTTGTTCCAAATCACTTTAGCCAAATTGTATGCATTCTCTTTATTCAACTATACCCTCGCTTTATCCGTTTAAATGTTATTGGTTAAATTTACTAGAAATGTTTTAACATATTCGGGATAACTGTGCGAGCGAGCCAAATAATTTTGCTTAAATATATCTAAAGAACGACATAACTACTGCAATGGTGCACTGATGAATAGGCATCTAAATACCTTTACAGTGCATACATTTCGCAAAGCTAATAGTGCGCATTCTATGGTATGAAACGAACTATAACTCTAAATAAACTGATCTAACACATTACAGGGGAAATATTTTCTGGTTAGGTAATTGGGTGGAGGTGTTTAAAAAGGTATACATTCTTTGACATATTTACCGTTGGTTAAATTATTTACATTTCCTAATATTGACCCAGTATGTCTGAGGTAATGTTTCTTTTTGTCCACTACAATGCAACGTAAATTTAAGGTAAGCCAATGGTTAGTTAAGATTTTATTATATTCATTTGTTTAAGGGGTTACATGGGTTTCACGGTTTCATAAAATATTTTTTTATCTAATTAAATTCGTTATCTTTAGAATATTGTCCTAAATTTTTTAATTGATCCGAGTAATAGTTTCGGAGATACAGCCTTCAGAAGTCGAGCGCTCGAGGCCAGCTAGCGGCTGCGGAGAGCTTTCGAAAACTATTCCCAATCACGAACGATTTACGACATCAGCCGAAGTCGAAATTTTTCTCACTTTTATTATCACTTAAAACGCGTTTATCTCGAAACTATGTTTTTAAAGTCGGTTGGCAAAATTTCTCAAAAACTACTCAATCGATCTTCATAAAATTTTACACAGGTCTTTCAGATACAATTCACAAGGACTTGGACGAAGGGTTTTTTCTTTTTTCGATTGCAGCTATTTAAAAAATGTTGCCAAATTTTCAACGTGTCATTTTTTGTAAAAAGTTCTGCCAAAAATCCAATTTTTACTTTTTTTCCCTCGTCCAAGTCCTAGTTTATGGTCTCAACTAAAACACATATTTTTTTTTGCACTTTAGATAATCCTGTAAGAAGTTTTTCTGCCAACGCGGACGCACACTTTTCCCCAGGGGTGCCGGAAACGACGTCACAATGGTGGAGTTTTTAATATTTTTTCCAAAAAAATTTGAGAAAGTTTTTGTCAAATGTGTATTTTTATGACAGTACAGAAGTTGAATTAAAAATTTAATTTTTTACATAAAAAATAAATTGTTGAAAAATTTTTTTCTCGACGAAACCCATGTAACCCCTTAAACGGTTTTCAAACCTAAAAAAAATCACATTTCCAGTTTAGACAAATAGATAGCGCTGCCCTACCAAGTGTGATTGGTTGCCTACCGTTGTTTAAGCATTTGTTTAATTAAACTTGGTTAAAACTATTTTCTTAAATAAATGATATTTATAATTCTATATTCTAAAATTTGTTACAAAAAGTAAGTTAGAAAATAATTGTTTTTGTTAAATTTAGTAAAGTAAAAATTAGAGCGGTATTTTTACATCTTAAGATTTACTTTTAAAACCATATTAACAGGGTCTTAACTTTAGTTTAAACTTTGCCAGTTGATAATAAAGTGTATTTTGCTTTGTTCAGACGTCAATTTAATTTGCGTAATATTTCCATCATATTTGTTCTCTTTCTTTCGGTAACTGAAGTTATATAAGCCAAAAAACTCTTGTAATGTGGTCATTTTTGAAAACCCAAGATAAACTAATTTGATATACTAAAAGTAAAAAGTTAATCTGTAATCTTTTAGTACAAGATAAATTATTAATTGCACCATAGCTGGGTTATTTTCTTTTCCTTTCCCTTTTCTTTTTTAAAACTTCCTTCTTAAGTTAATTCTGGAATTCTGGACAGGTTTGTTAAACATCCAAATTTTTGGAAATGTAGTTGCGGACTGATCTCGGCTTATTTTGGTTTTGGACTTCAGTTTCCTGATGCTTGCCTGTACTGCACAAGCTGAGGCTGTCTCGAGGCGGTTAATTTTGGATTTGGATTTGTATAAGTGTTGATATATCCAAAGAACGACATAACTACTGCAATGGTGCACTGATGAATATGGATCTAAATACCTTTACTGTGCATACATTTCGCAAAGCTAGTAGTCCGCATCCCATGGTATGAAACGTACTAAAACTATAAATAAACATATCTGGCACATTACAGGGAAAATATTTTCTGATTAGGGAACTAGGTGGAGGTGTTTAAAAAGGCATACACTCTTTGACATATTACCGTTGGTTAAAATATTCAGGGCGATTCCAAAATTGACGCTTTTTTTTAACTGTACATAAAACTTATTAAAATAAACAACTTTATTTTAAAAAACCCAAAAATAACAAAGCTACATAAATTTATTAGGAAATGTGTCTAGTGCGGGCCTGGGCAAAAAATTTCTTATCTATTTTTATTTTTTTCTTTTTAATCACGCATTATAAATTAGAGGGCGAGATGAGGGTTTATTTAAATTTATTGATAAATCGCGAAAATGGCACAATACGAAAACAATGAATTCGTGGATATGTTGCCTATTGTTTCATGGAGAGTGTCGTCAATCTGCGGCCGCTGCTTCGAGATTGTACGCGCGACGATTGCTGTTGCAAGCTCATCCTGGACCAAGGTGTTTTATTAATCTCGTTGAATGTGCTAAAGATACTGGCGATTTGCAAGAGTATCGTGGAAAGCATGCAGGAAGACCGAGAAATCCTAAGAATTTGCAAAGGGAAAGAACCAAAAACAAGTATTTGTGTGATTGCAAGTCAGGTCGGTTTCAGATAAAAAAAAAGTGTGGCACATTGCGGTAAAATCAGTTGTATCCCTTTCTCGTTTACCGTGTCCAAGCAAGCAGTTTTGTAAATTGTTTTTAAAACAGCATAAAAATGATCATTTTTCCACAAAAATTTTAGCCATGGACAAGGCAATATTTACCCGAAATGGAATTACAAATTTCCGACAGGACCGTATTCGACACACTAAATAAATGTAAGTTTCTTATTTTTCAGTATTTTGAAAAAAGTTATTTGAAAAAGTTGTTTATTTTAATGAGTTTACTATACAGTTTAAAAAAAGCGTCAACTTTGGAATCACCCTGTATAAATTTTCTAATGTGGGAATATTGACTCGTATTATATTGTAACGTTCCTTTTTGTACGTTACAATATAATTAGTCCGGGTAAATCTGTAATTCACCTTTAAATGATTTTGGAAGTACATGAATCGAGATGAAACCTTTTGCATTCTCTTTAGAAACAGATCATCTACAAAGTGTCGGAAAGGGATATTGGATACTTTGAAAGGGGGTGTTTTTTACACCATTTTTTTCATCCTACACCCCTAAAAAATACATTTCGCTAAAACAAAAATTCCCCCTTTTTAATAGTACATATAGGTTTTTTGGGTCACTAAATTCGAATATGATATCAAAAATTACATTTAAGGGCTTAGAAGGGCTAAATACCCCCTTTTTTCACACCCACACCCCTAAAAATTACATTTCGCCAAAAGAGTTTTTCCCATTTTTAATGGTTTATATAGGTTTTTTGGACCACTTAATTCAAATATTATATTGAAAATTACATTTGAGGGCTTAAAAGGGCTAAATTAACATTTTTCTACACCCAACACCCCTAAAACATACATTTTGCTAAAAAAAAGTTTTTCCCTGTTTTTAACGATAAATATAGGTTACCTTAAGTCACTGAATTCAAATATAATTTTAAACATTACATTTGAGGGCTTAGAACGGCTGAATACATCCATTTATCACACTCTACAGCCTTAAAAAATACATTTTGCCAAAAAAAAGTTTTTTCCATTTTATGAACCATTTATGAACCATTTTTTTTTGGGGCACTAAATTCGAATATTATATTGAAAATTACACTTGAGGGCTTAGAAGGGCCAAATTCGCCCTTTTTTACCCCAAAAACTATCACATCGTGTGTAAAAAAAAATAAATTTAGCCTTTCTAAGCCTTTAAATGTAATTTTTGATATTATATTTAAATTCAGCGGCCAAAAAACTCTATATAAACCATTAAAAATAGGAAAAACTTTTTTTAATCGATATTTATTTTTTAGGGGTGTAGGGTATATAAAAAGGTGTATTTAGCCCTTCTTGGCCCTCAAATGTTATTTTTAATATCATATTCGAATTAGTGACTTAAACAACCTAGATTTATTGTTTAAAAAAATTTTTTTTTAGCTAAATAAACTTTTTAGGGGTGTAGGGTGTAAAAAGGGGTGTATAGCCCTTTTAAGCCCTCAAATGTAATTTTTAATTTCATATTCGAATTCGGTGACTCAAGAGATCTATATTTATCCTTAAAAACGAGAAAACACTTTTTTTAGCGAAATTTATGTTTTAGGGGTGTGGGTGTAAAAAAGGGTGAATTTAGCCCTTTCTAGCCCTCAAATGTAATTTTTGAGATTACATTTGAATTTGAATTTAGTGGGGGAATGAAGGGTGTAAAAAAATGGGGTAAAAAACACCCCCTTTCGTAGTATTCAAAATCCCTTTTCGACACTTTGTAGTTAATCTGTTTCTAATAAGAATGCAAAATGTTTTATCTCGATTCATGTACTTCCAAAATCATTTCTAGATTTAAAGTGTTTTTTAACAAATTTACCCGTATTAAATGTACAAAAATCAGTTAATGCTTTACAATCTCTGTCATTTTTTTTTAATTTTAAGTAAGCCAATGGTTACTTAAGATTTTAATATATCTAATTGTTTAAATAGTTTTCGTTATGTAAAAACTTTACAATTCCAGTTTAGACAAACATATGGCGCTGCTCTACCAAGTATGATTGGTTGCATATCGTTGTATAAGTAATTATTTAATTAAATTGGTTAAAATAATTTGTTTTTAAATAAATTACATTTATTATTGTATATTCTAAAATTTGTAATAAAATGGCAATGATTAAATGTAAATTAGAAAATAATTGTTTTCTTTGAATATGATCAAGTAATAATTTAAGCAGTATTTTTACTTTTTAAGATTTACTTTTAAAAAACCGATAGGCTAATAACTTCAGTTCAAACTTTAACAGTTGATAATAAGCTTATGAATTTTAATACAATTAAAGGTTAGTTGTAGGACAGTAATATTATAATACAACTTAAAAGTTTAATAAAAACTAAGTGCTCCTAAAATACTAAAACTCCACTGTACTTTAGATTTTCTGAAAACAAAAATAAAATTAAAAGTACACAGCGTAATAGTAACTTTAAAAAAAAATATATAATAATAATAAGTACGAGTTCTGTGAACAGCACTTGACCATTATGCTGCAGCGGACTTAGCCAGCAGAATATAGCTAAACAACAATTCAGAAAGAAAGCAGTGACGCAGTCGAATTATAATGTTTATGGTGTTGATATTTAATTTAATATGTTAAAATACGTTTTAATAAAATAATTTACTAACTAAAAACATACAAAATGGATAATAAAATATTTTTTGGTCTGCAGTGACTAATGTACATTTTTAAGTACCTTCAAACAGATAATAAAAAGGTTTATTTGATCTCAAGGACCTTCAATGCGTGGCTATCACAAAACTCATAACACTCACAATTGGTTAAAATATTTAAAACAAAATCTATGGACATTCGCCAGATATGATCGTTTCCATCCAGGTCCCAGAGTATAGATTCTAGGCGTGTACCGAATCACTTACAGACATGCATATTGGCTGAAACAAACTCAAGAAAAAACTTAAAAAAAAATAACTTTTTAAACATTAAAAAGCCTCTTACAGTAATCACTATTTTTAAAATAGTATTAATTTGAAAAGAACACACAAATCTAAATAAAATGAAAATAAAGATAAGTCAATTATGCTATAAGCGAACCCATTTAGTAGGCAACGAATATATAATAAAAAATAAAAATAAATAACAATTAATTAATAATACTAACTTCTCTTAAAAAAAAATGTAACATATTGAACCAATACTTGCATGAAATTGTTACCTAATTTGATCCCGAAAGTGCAAAAAAGAATATATGGACCTCGAGACTAAAGTACCTGAATCTCTTAAATGGTTGTTGCTTTTGGCAAAGCCTTTAAGTAAAACACTTAATTAGCGGGGTTAAATAAGTTACTTTTGTCCCTAAGTATATAATAAACTCCTTCCCAACTTGTAATTTTTATTTAACTGATTTGCAAGTCATTTTAAAACTTGTTGTTTTAAACCTGTTTTGAATGAAAAACGTATAACTAGAAAATTAAAAATGATAACGTTTAAAAATAATTTAAAAAATAGATTTTAGGTAGAGCTGTCGCATTTACTTTTAAAAAGTAATTCAATTACAATTACCAATTACTAACAGGTTTGTTAAAAGTAATTTAATAATTATTTAAAACTAAAAGTTATTAAATATTTTAGCAATTACTTTTTTTAAATTAGCACATATATTTAACACGATACACTAAACAAATAAAATATTTATACCGATATGCATCATACGCGCACGTCACAGTATTTCAAACTGCTTTCTCGGCAAGTTCAACATTAAATGATTGTTAAATAATATTTTTTATTCTATTTCAAACATCAATAAATTTTTCGACAAAAAAAAAATATATAAAAACGGTGGCGGTAAGCATCAATCGAAAATACTAAATCGGCGCGGAGGCGGCGTTCGCCGGATTTAAAGCGGCCCGCCGCGCCTTGTTTCAAGATGCTCTTTCTGGCTGGCCCAGATTCCGGCACTTCTTTTATTTAAATACTTTATAAGTAATCGAATTACTTTATAAGTATTCGAATTACTTTATAAGTAATCAAATTACTTTCTAAGTAGGTGAATTCCTTGGAATTACCAATTATGATTGACTATTTATTGATAATACAAATACAATAACCTTTTTCGGAAAGTATTTGAATTAAAGTAATCCAATTACTGAGAAGTAATTAAATACGATTTTTTAATTATTTTAATTCAATTACCGCTCTGCTTTCAGGCAACAAAAGCAAATAATATTTATCTAATTTTTTTTGTGGCGACGCAAAAATGTCCATATATTTCTTATAACTGACGTGAACAAATAGAGTTTTTAAAACTTGCTTTTCTAGGCAGTAAGGTTATTCAGTAAAACTTGAACCTGTAAGCAAATTTCTTATTAAAAAAAAATGAAATTAAATAAAAAACAGACGCCAATGAATTCAGACTAGGGGCAGTTCGCTTTCTCGTCTAAATATTATGCCTTTTTAAAAAGGACTATATAAACTTCCACTTGACAAAATACAATTGACCGTCCTCGTTATTCTGTATCGCCTATTTTGCCCACTTATTTATACTTTCAATTTATTGACCTTTTTATAGGCTTAATATTTTATTTTGATTTGCTTGCAAATTTTATTGAAGTGCCCTTTAAAAAATATTATTAGGAGAGTGCTTCAAATATATAATTTATTTTTCGACCGTCGACCATATTATAAAAAAAACATGTTTAGGTTGCGGTATGTAAAGAAAAAACAGTTTTGTCTCTAGTAATATAATAGTATCCAAAAGGTTAATATAATATATTTTTTTAATAAATAGCTTATCTGTAGGAATCGATAACCCGAAAATCGTAACGAAAAAAAAAACGGTTATGACTATTTCTGTCAACCAGGGGTCTCAACTTTTTTATAAGTGTCATAAGTAGTGTACAACCGAATGTTATTTTTTGGCCGAAGTTGTTTATTTGGCTCTTGTCACAAATTCCAGCCGGAGCCGGACATTTTGATTAACTCAGAAATCTTAATTCACAACTGACTTTAATCATAATAAATAGCTAATTTTTAAAAATTGCATTGGCCTGTTGTAAAAGTCCATATATTACAGGATACCACGCTTAATTCTGCAGCTATCTGTTTTTTTTTTATGAAATTATTTTAAGTATATGTGGAATAGGTATGCAATGGATTAGCAATAGGCTGCCCATAAAAAATTAGCCGCAAATACCTGTTATTAATTTGCTGATATAAATTGCAACTATATGTAAAGAATTAAAAAAAAATGATTGCCAGCTCTTAGTCAGCCGCAACGTTAGGGTTGCCAGGTGTAAACAGGTATATTATTTGCAGTCATCTTTTTTTTTTTTTCAAAAAGATTAATACAAAATTTAAGTTTTATATTTCCTGTTTACGATAAATCCATGGTCGCTAGTTAAAAAATGGCTGCAAACAGAGGTTGCCTTGGCTTCAATAAACGTTTCTATATATACATGTATACATTAAAAGAGAAAATTTTAATACGTCTTTATTTGTTAGTCCAGTCAAGCAAGGAGCATTTACTCCATTTCCTTGAACTACCTAATTCCCACGAAAAATTTAGGCCAATAGAGTAAACTCTCCTTAGTTGACTGTACTATATGTACATAGCGAGAAGAAAGTAATTCAACATAATGATTTTTTTACGGTTTGCATTTAATAATAATTTTCAAATTCACTTTTGTCTTTTTGTTTTATAAAAGTGAACAATAACAGTAACACTGTTGATGATATCCACGTGCTTTAATCTTATCACTATTTAAGGTAATGTCATTGTATTAAATTTTTTTATGGAACAATAACATAGGCTCACATTTTTTTAATTATTGAAATTGGTTTATTTTTCACCCTCGTAACACAAAAAAACGCCTTTATTTTTAAAAATCACAAGTAAGAACAACAAAAATCTGCACTAATTATGAATTGGAGTGTTCACCTTTCGTAAACGAGAAGTAAACTGTCGCTATAGAATAAGTGTCAAAGTTGCAATGCTTTTTAGTTATTGCACGAAACAAATTGACCATCTTTTCTCTTGTGTTCAGACTTACCTGTAGCAAAAAACGTTTATTAAAAGCATGGCAACCTCTGTTTGCAGCCATTTTTAACTGGCAACCGTGGATTATTTTAAATATATACCTGTTTACACCTGGCAACCCTAACGTTGGGGCTGACTAAGAGCTGGCAACCATTTTCTTTTTATTTTTTCGTCATTTTCCTCAAAATGACGTAAAATTATTAAAAAAACATATAGTTGCAATTTATCTCAGCATATTAATTATACAAAAATTAATTAGACAGCAACCTATTGCTAATCCATTGCATACTTACTCAATATTCATTTAAAATTAATGTCATCAAAAAAACAGAGAGCTGCAGAAATAAGTAGTGGGATTTCTTTTTAGGCTATTTTATTGGTTGGGCCTTTTCGCTTTTTCCCTTTGCTGCTGCCTAAAGGCGAACGACATGTAAACGACAACTGCGTCAACGGCGTTTATAAATAGTTGTATTAAAAGCCATAAGTTTAATTTGCAAACAGAAGCTGCAACGAAAGGTTAAGTTTATAATTTGACCTTAAACTTTAATTTAGGAACTAAAAAGAAATTGTGTTCAATAAGGCAATAATTAAAAATTATTTTTATTAAGATATTGTTAAATACAATTTTAGAGTCAGCATAATTATGTTGACCATAAAAAAA